>JADZMA010000105.1:0-69609 GCA_020796225.1 Arion vulgaris
AGAGCTCGCGAGATGCTTGATTTTTTTCGAGGCCCCTTCCCGGAGGGTGTTGTCTGCTATGCATCGAGTTCGAAAATCACTCGCCAGCAGGCCCTTACCAGTCAGCATAGGACTACTAACTATGACAGAGTAAAACTTATCTTAACTTACCACCCCATAGTTCCGGAAAATGTTTTATTCCGTCATCTGTCTCTTCTTAGATCAGATCCTGAGACCCGTTCTGTCTTCCCAACTACCCTTTTGGGTCTTCAGACGGGACAGAAGTCTTATGATATGTTGTACACAGTCGCCTTAAGTCCAATATCCTGACTCATTTTAAAATTTGTCCAGTGTGGTCTTTTCGGCGTGAACACGGTGCTTAGTGATACAGACGGGGCTGCATCTTTCCTTTGTGAAGTTTTATTGACGAGGGGTTCACATGCAGCCCTGAATCTATTCTATGCTTTTACTGTAGCGGTGAACAAGGCTTATATCGGCGAGACAGGCAAGAGGCCCCAGTGACCGATTCGCCCAACACTTACGCGACATACGCCAATGCTCAGACCCTACCCACCATTTCAATGACACTGGCCATTTAGTGCTCACGATGTCCAGGTCACAGCAACCGATCAGTTCTGGGATGATCGAGTCGATTTGCTCTGGAGAATCGGTTGATTTCTTTGTATGGACCTTGCACCACGCGGCTCAACGTATTACATTTTTAAAGCTTTAGTACTTTCTTTTCCCATGCTTTGTAATCTATATGGGTATATGTTGCATGATCTCTGTTATTTTCCCTTTTCTTTTGCTTCTAGTATTTTCTCTTCCCTGCTTTGTAATCTATATGGTATTGTTGCATGTATTCAAGTTATACATTTCGATGTTTCATTGTTTCTTTTTTTTCATTTCTAGTTTTATGTGTGTTTTTGTGTTACATTTATTTCGTTATTCGTTTTTATTCCAGATTTTCCTTAGATAGTTTGTATTTGGTCTCCATTTGTGTTTCATTTTAATTTGTCACCCTGTTTGTTCGTTTGCTTGATAAAGGCCTTGTTGGTCGGAAACGTTGCTGTATTTTGTCATTGTTTTTGTAATTTGTAAAACCAGTACTTTTAATTAGTGTTTGCCAATCAAATAGTTTACTGCAGTTCCATATATATAAAACTGAATATAGAGATACAATGAAACGTGAAGTGGGAATACTTATTTGATGTATGTTTTTGTTAGATAAGAAACTACTGATAAATTTTTTGTTAAAAAAGGGCAACATTAGATAAGTACTTGAGGATCTCGGGAAAAAAAGGCTGACAAACACTGGAAATCCACTTTTTTTCTTGGCGACCATCGCCTAGGATAACGACTTTCGTCATCGACCACAGCCCCCAACAAGGGTCACGTTTTGTTGGATTGTGTTTGATTTTGCTATCTTTTAGTATTTTTTTAATTAAAAAATGTATTATTGTTTTATTTGGGTATTATTATTGCGCACTGTTATGGGCCCTAGTTAGTATAGCGTAGATCTTTTAGCGCGCAATGAGAGACCAGTACATCTGAACGAATCAGTCCGACCCTCACCTTTCAGACATAAACTTTTTGGGAGTTTGTTTTGCGTCTAGGGAGTTTGTTATTGCCAATAGAAGGCTTCCACTTTCGACAGCAATCAAAGTTGGACATAAACTGCTCGGAGCTTGTTTTGTGTCTATGAGTTTGTTCATTCAATATGAAGGCTTCCACTTTCTGACAGCAATAAACGTTGGGTAACACATTGATCTTAGCCAACAAGATTATGGTGTTTTTTCTAATTGGGCCCCCCCGGGAAAAGTGCCTCTCAACGAATGAACCTGCACATTGAACGAACCCCTTTGTAGTAGAACGCTCGATGGCTTAGGGCCAGACGTATATGAAAGCTCACACTCTGCAGCGATCAAACGGAGAAGGATGCGGACTTTCCAACCGATTAACCACACAAACTACGAAAAGACCAGATTCTAACAAGTACAGATATATGCTTTACTGATATATATATATATATATTATATTTAGTCAATTTTGTCGTCGATAAATCACCGCACATCGAACCAATTATCCATAAGTGCCCGATGTCCTCCTCAGTATGCCTCAGGTGTAAACAAACACCAGATTTATTATTCTTCTTGGCCCACTATGGGCCCTTTTTTGTCTAACACACCCTTTTGGGATTGGTATTTTGGCAGTGGGCTGTAGATTCTCACTATTACTTGAATCACTTAACGTCCATCACTTAGGAAATCAGAATATCATCCTGTCCATTGATCGCTGATTTTTATAGTCCCATACTCTGCAAGACTATCTGCATGTTCCATACACATGATGCTATGACACACAAATAAAACTGATTTGTGTCCACCTACCTAGACCTCTTTAACGATTCCAACCATTGTTACGAGCCAGCTTTTTCAATTTTTCTGAACATACCAATGAGTCATTGAGATAACATTACTTATATATATATATATATATATATATATATATTTAGTTTACCTGTTCTTACGGGGAATTTAGTTTCAATCTATTAAGTCACTTAAAGAAATGCCAATTGTTTAAAATCTGCTTCTTCTATTAAAAAAAAAAGTTTTCTTCCATTCTTTTTAAAACTTTGTCAATTCCCCACATACAATTAAAATGCCCCTCTTTCCGATTGTTTGTAAACCTGAATTATTCAGATTATTAACTTATCGACGTGATAAAATAAAACTACAAACGTGAGCTGTGTTTTTTAAAATGTGGGCCCGAAGTGAATCGAGCGGCATTTCATTTTCTCCATGTTTGGTTTTAAAACTTTGTTGTTGACACATAAGATTAAAATGTCACTTTCCGATTCCATAAAACCTGATACAACAGAATTCCCCTTCCCGTGAAAGGAATTTAGTTTAAATCAGTTGAAATTTACCACTTCAAAGTTACATTTGTTATCTTTTCCGCGATCTTCCGAGCCATAAACTCATTTCGACTACCAGTAAAACCTGATACAATTGAATTTCCCCCAGTTGAACAAAATCAATTCAAAAATTTAAAATTTTTTCAGATTATTAACTTATCAACGCGTTTAATTTAAAAAAAATTGACCGAGTGTTTAAAAAAAAAGTGGCCGAACGTGAATCGAGCGCATTGTCTACTGAATGGACGGGCGTTACGTTTTTTCTATATATATATATAATCACATGAATGATGTTTGTATTCTACATTTGTACAGATTTAGTTAAGTTCTTTTTAAAAATGATTGTTATTATTTTAATTTCACATTCTCATTCATATTTGTTAGCAGTGTGAGTGAACCACCTTTCAAAAAAATTACATTTTCTATTTTTTCTTTAGATTAAAAAAAACCACTGTCATGTTTGTTATCATTGAAGTGGTTATTCACACTGAATTAACGAGGGAAACGCCGAACGTTATTCACACTGGGTAAAATAAAGCTGATTGATTGGCTGACTCGAACCAATAAAACTGATTTGATCTAATATGGGCCAAACTTACTGGCTTAATGAAACAACACTGACAGAAAAATACACGACTTCTGTGGAGCTAAAAGAAAGGAAGTTCACAAGAGACAAATTGAATATATAAACAAATTCGGCGACCAAAGGAAGGGAAGATGCCGTCAAAGGAAGCTTATGTGCCCTCAAAGATTGAGAAATGTTCAATTAACATAGTCAGAAAGGCTGCACAGCCTTTGGGAGATCATAAGCCCAAATATACTGCAAAAGATGATCAAAGGCGCAGATCCAAGCAAAATATACGGCAAAGGACGTTCTAGGCAAGTACCTATAAAATATAATATATATCTATTAGTAAAAATGTTGATGAAATAGGTGTGCTAAGTCACCATGGGGCATATGCACAACGTAAAAGCATTCTGTCAAAGACCAATCACATTAGAATGATAAAATTAGCCATGAAGAACGAAGCAACAATAACATATTAGTAGGCAGGCCTGTTTTGAGGCCTAGGTCTATAATCTAATATATTTTTCAAGAATTCGTGTAATAAATATATCATATAGCCATATAGATCGATAAATTAAATTTGTTTGCTTATAGTTTGTCGAAGATTATTAAACCTTTTCGATCTGAAAACGCCTTTGTCTATATGTGGGGATATCTTTTATTATATTTTATTGGATTGAATGATATGGATGCATCTGTGTATAAAGAGATATATTCGTTGTATTGACATCTGTCAATAATGCTCTGTTTTAAACTATACGAATAACATTCTTAGTTATTCGCAGCCGATGATAACCGAACGTTATAACACTCGAGTGGAATAACGCTCCCCTTTTTCATTTGTCATTATTTCCGTTCACACTAAGATATATATTTTTTTTCTTTACCGACATCATTTATTAATTTATGAATGCCTTTTTGCGATGTTGACAGTGACACCGTATCATGTTTCCCGTGACAATGGTAACATCGTCGAGATATAAAAAACCTCAAAACAGCATGTTCCTACAATAACGACTGAAAAGTAAAAGATGACTGCATGCAGTTTGAAGTGAACTTTTTAACTACAAAATGTGGACTTGTTGAGAGACAACAAAGCTAAGTGAATGTGAAAAATTTCCACACAGTTCACATCCGTTTGTTGTACTGAATTAATCATGTATTTAGTCCAAGGTTCTAGTCGTACGAACGGTATATCAACTATCCTTATCAACTTAAACCTTAATTACATTCAAAAATGCTTTGTCATAGCTGCACCATATTTACTAGAAAAGAGAAGTGCGCTCTTAAACCTTTAGAATAAACTACACAATCAGAAATGTCTGGAGACGCCTTCCATTGTTTGTGCCCCATTTATGTTTTAGATGCATTCACCGAAAGACCTTCCACGGAATCGCTGCAGTAGCCCGTATCACCGGGTCAGGTATGTTTAGTAGAGTTTAACTATTGAAGTTAGTTTTGCTTGAATGTTAATACTGAAAGTAATTCCGAAAATAATACTAAGACGCGTTTTACAAACAAATTAAGATCTCGTCCATGTTTATTGGGAAAACCCAAAAATTTATAATCTTTTAGTGACAGCTACAAATCATGAATTCTGATATATCATCTTTCATTGACAGCTGCAAATCATCAATTCTGAGATGTCCTCTTTCAGTGACAGCTGCAAATCATCAATTCTGAGCTCATGTCATCTTACAGTGACAGCTACAAACCATCAATTGAGCCTGTCATTTTTTAGTGATATCTACAAATCATCAATTTGAACTAAATCATCTTTTAGTGACAACTACAAATCATCAATTCTGAACTAAGAGGATCATGTTCCCAGTGACAGTTTGGACATCTAATTCACTAACATTATGTGCAGGAAAACAGAAATACATTAGCTCAGTGAGTCAAAGGCAATATATGTTTATATCCTTGGTAAATTTTGAATTTTCCCTTGTTTTTATTCAATTTTTCATTTTACCTATAAATATTTAATCATCCATTGTTGGTTTTCTGGTTTCATTATTCTTAAAGAACCATTTCTTCTTCATCTTTATCCAGTTTCAGAATCAGAGGTCTAAACAAGGGGAACAGTTGACAGACAAATTGAAGACAATAAAGTATGATTCATCTGCTGTATTCCTTCTTCTTTTGTCCACAAACCCCACCTGGGAAAGTTGAGCAGTGTCATGGTTTTCTGTTTTTGTCTTGCGCTGTTTTGCGGTTTGAGTGATTGTTATTTTTGCTCTTTCGCAGGATTCTACTATGCCATCTAACCATCTTTTCGGGGCTTCCTATTGCCTTCTTTTCCCCCTGTTTTGTTGTAGGAATACTCTGTATACTGTGGAGTTTGGGTGATTTATATGGGCAACCACTTCATTTTTTGTTTCTCAATGTAATTCAAGCAAGGCTCTGTGCCAATTTTCTTCTTAGTTGATGTTGGGACTGTCTTTTCTGGGTTGTTGTAACTTTCGCAGGCAAAAGTTTCACATGTAGTTTTTTGTGACTGCGCTTTTCTCATTGTCCATGTTTGGCTCCCGGACACAAAGTAGGTATAAAATGCTGTTTATCATCTGTTGCTTAGCTGCCCGTAAAGTTTTGGGTGCCTTAACAATGAGGCTAGTGGAGGTTATAGCATTTGGGTTTTGCACTTCAGCCTTTATCTCTATCTAGTCTTCCGTCTTCGAATATGCATCCTAAGTATTTGAATTCTTTCACTTGGTTTATTTTAATCATTTAATGGATGTCTAGATTATTATGTTTTCTTCCCATATTCATTATTTCTGTTTTAGTATTGTTGATTTTTATGTCATGATTTATGAATTTTATTCAAGGTGTCAATATGATGTTGTAGATCTTATTCATTTTGATGTATCAGGCACTGATCATCTGCAAAAGCAACTTATTTATTTCATCATTATCTGAATTTGATTCTTGAGTTATTTTATCCATATATGCAATAAAGAGTAGTGGTGAGAGGACACAACCTTGTCTAACACCTGATGTAATGAGAACCAGTGGGGTCATTCCTTCTGTTGTTCATACTGTACCTGGGCTATTTTGATATAAGGTCATGATATTACCTAATAGTTGTCCCTGGATGCCATATTCTTCAAGGATCTTCCATAGTTTGCACTTGTTTACCTTATCAAATACCTTTTTTTTGGTCTATAAATATGTTATTTACTTGATTGATTCAATGTTTGTTCGAGATCTATCTTAGTGTAAATATTAGGCCTGTGCAGCTCTTCCCCCTCCTAAACCCAAACTGGCTATTGCTTAACTGGGGCTCTAATATATGTCTTACTCTTTGCTCCAATGTTTTTGCAAACACTTTTCCTATATGGCTCAAAGGAGAGATACCCTGCATGGTCTTCACACTCTTTTTGTCTCCTTTGTTCTTCCATATTAGTCTATAATAGCTCTCCAGTCATCTGGAGCTTTGTCCCTCCCAAGCTATGTTTAAAAATTCTGATCAGCCAGTTATTGCTGTTGTTTTACATGCAAGTAACATTTCTGTTGTTATACCATCTATCCCTGCGCCTTTTACTTTTGCTTTGTTTTAGTGCCATTTCAACTTCAGATTCTAAAATGTTCAATTGTTGATATTTTCCATGTTTCATTTAAAATGTTTCTGTACCTTTGGTTTACAGTTTAAAGTTCGTAAAATATTTTTTCCATCTGTTTTAATATCTTTGCTGTTGGAAGAGATTTTGACTCTATTTATAATGGTGACTGGATTGAATTGCTCTTCTTAGTCTCATTGCCTTGATGCTTCTGTAAAAATTTTCTTGTGCCTAGTATGTTCCCAAATGTTCTCCATACTTTTCCCAAGATTCTGATTTAGATGACTTTACTTTATTTTTACTATTCATTCTTGCTGTTCTGTATTGAGGGGTAGTTCATCTGACTTTGACTTTTCCACCTGTAAAAACATTTTCTTTTCTTGTATAGACCTTTTAACTTGCCCTTCCACCATGTTGTGTTTTCTGTTCTTATTTAACTTTTACAATTTTCTTCACTATATCCATGATATTTGTTTTAAAGATTTTCCTTTTTTTATGTTGTTATCACCTTATGTTTAAAACTGATGAACTGCCCTTCAATTTGATTCCAATTTATTATTTAGCTTTTAATATCTATTATTTCAATTTGTTGAGTTGTACTCCTGTCTTGTTTTTTATATGGTTTTTGCATTAGACCACTGGTCTGATCAAGTCTCATATTGCATTTGGGATGGTTCTAGCGTTTTTGTATTCTCCATCCTGCACTTTTTTTGCTAGTATAAAGTAGACTTGATGCTTGATTAATATTATTCCATTTATACCAGGTCAATATCTGGCTCTTCCTATGTTGATAAAATATATTGGTGATAAATAGATTGTGTCCTGACAATATTAAGCAGGTGTTCCCATTGCTGTTGCATTTCTTGTTTTTCGCTGAATGATCCTAGATGTTTTTTCCCTATGGTGTTCTTCGCCCCAACCTTCCGTAAAATCTCCAATCTTTTTTCCTTGTGTTCGTTCTTTAAGACAAATTAAAATTTCCTTGTGATATGTTTGATCTTGCCAAGAACATGTATACATTGCACGTTGGTTTGGTAGGCCCCTAAACACAAGACTTCACATGTTTAGACACATCACTGATTTCAACCAAAAATCTATGTATATATATTGTCGGGTGTTGTTGAATTTACTAATGTTTTCACTTAATTGGTCAAAAATGTGTTTTTATTCTTTACTGTATGAGTCATTGATGGGGCATAAATCTATGTATGTTACTTTTCCTCATTTGAGCTGTTCTGATTATTTCTGATGTGTAATTCCATTTCTAATATATATTTTGTGCAATGATAGTTATTGTGTCCCATTTATATTGACATATCTTTACCTTTTAAATCGGGTATTAACTGATGAACAGATGCAAAAAGTGGAACAGAAATGAATTTTTCAGAAACTGCATTCATATCACTTGATAAAGGAGATTTGTTACTGGTTACTTTTTGTTTGTATCGTGTTATCATATCTTAAAGATGAGAACATTTAGTAGCCTGCTTTGAAATTAATGAAAAAGATTAAATTATTCTGGGAACTAATTTAAATTATAATCATTATTTTAAAGCATTCTGAGCAATACTTATTTCAGGAAATCAAAATGTTCAGGTTTGTTATGAGAACATACAAACAATACAAACTGAAACAGTCACATTTAGATTGACATAAAAGAAGATGAGCTGGATATCATGTCATCCCACCTATTTAACATCACATCATCATCATTAAGTAGTTGTCCTTAGGAGCTTGACTCCTGACAGCAGCTTTTGAAAACTTCTGCAATATTCTGTGCAAGATACCAACGCAAGCAGTCATTCTCAGATCATCAATACATCCTTCCCCCCATTGCTTCTAGGCTTCCACTCATTCTTCTTCCAGACACCATTCCTTCCAGAATTATCTTCTCATGTCATTTGATATTATATAAAAATTTAAAATTTTCCTTGTTTTTACGTTTTTAAAAAACCAACTCTTTAATATCAAGCTGTTGCAGAACAGATGATTGTTTTCTCTGTCCATGATATTCTAATTTTAGCATTTTCAAAGCATTAATTGTCTTTTGCCACTTTGCCAATGGTTAAAGTCTCACATTTATATCTACATAAAATCTTTAAATAGTTTAAAGTACTGATATACCAGATCAATGGAAAATAATAAATAACCTAAGATATTGCAGATAACAAAGATTTGTGACCAAGAAAGAGCAAGAACATTACAAGAACCAGTAGACTAGCTAAAAAAAACTAACAAGAAATATGAATTGAAAAATTTTAAATCCAAAAAATGAATATTTATAGTTTTCAGAGACCCTGACTATTTTGTGGACATTGAGCAACAGCAAAGGAGAAGAAGATTGTTTATATTTATTTAAATGAGAAACTCCAAAATAAACTTCAATATCTGTAGAATGTTTACTGTTTGTAAAATTGTCAGCTTGAGAAATATGCAAATGAAGTTATTTGATAATTTTCAGCAAACTTTTTGGGACTGAGATGGTTTACCCTACCAATGAAGTTGATATATGTGGTCATGCAACTTGATCTGAATTTGTTTTTTATTCTAAAGAATAGGTAATGTAATGATTACGAGAAAATATATCTTTTTTATTTTGTAGTACAATTCTATAAATACTGTTGTATATCCTTTTCATAATAAATGCTGATTTAAATGCACAGAGAATATATCATTAATATTTCTGCATTGAACTGCTATTGATATTCAACACTGGACACTCAAGACATGTATGTGATTCCCTTTCCCCTTATAAAGAATCTATAGATGAAGGACTGACTTCATTGCATGGTTTTTCCATTGGTTTTGGGCTCTCTCCCCAGAAATAGCATGGCACCTGCCAATAGTAATGTCAGTTTTGAACCAATAACATCTATCTGTTCACTCACCATGTCCTTGACAACTGTCTGGCTGGTCTTTACTAGGGTTACGGGCATGCCCATTTGATTGTTTTCACCCATTTTACAACAGAGTAATATCTGCCTCCTTTCAGTTATCTGGCAGACCATACTAGAAGTTATATGCTTATCTCATAATAGAAAGAACTAAAGAGCAAAAAAAGCTCCTAATTTCTTGAGTATCAAGATAGCAAAAGTGTAGTTTATCATCACATTATAGCTTATACAACTTTGCAATCATTTCCCTTGATTATGTTTTACTTGCTGTGCAGTAAAAAAGCAAAATTTCAGTATTCCAGGGTTGTTTTTAGTTTTGTCGGATCACCATCACCGCACGCAACAAATTAGTCCATAGTGCCCGATCTCTCCCCCAGTATGTCCATAGGGGCACCAACCACACCAGTTCTTTGTTGGTTTTCAATTTTTCTTGTTTGCAGCATAAGCGCTTTGTTTAGCCACACCACACTTAACTTTGAGTTCTTGCAGTCTGGTTAGTGTTGTGGGTTCACGCATTACGTGAATCATGTACACGCCTCTCCCGTGAAGGAATTTATAATATCAGCCTGGTCCATTGCTCCTCCGCTTAGACAGCAGCCATACCTGTAGTTTTTCCGCACGCTCATTCCCCATACACCTGCATGCCCTGGCAAAAATAAATGATTTGTCAGCTGAGACTCCCCAGCGATTCTATCCAATCTCAGCCATCCTGTTTCAATCTTCCTGAGATACCATTGAGTCACTGAGAAAACATGCATGGATAAAGTCTGTGATTCTAGCCAACCATCGCTTTGGTAACCGCTATGAATTATAGTGAGACTGCTCGTAGTCACGGCAAACACCACTGTCTTCCTTCACAAATCACCTCTGACCTGAGCAGTGAAAGTTTACTAGCCCGCACATGTCGAATCACCGAACTATCCGATAAATGATTACATCATGCTCAGATGCTTCAGAAATCAATGCCTGAACCTCTGCCTCCACGACAATTGAGGTTGGCGCACTTATCAAGTTTTGATGCATACAGAAAAAGGGTGAAGTGATTCCTGTGGCACTGACCATTCTTCACCAGGATCAATATCTTCAAGTGTACATACCTGTTAATTCCAGGTTAAGTGTTAATAGCTAGTCATTTCCAGACCACAATAAGATGTTTAAATTATTTGATCATATAATAGGGTTTAGTTTGTTAATTATGATTGCTTAATACAATATTGGTTGGTTAGATAGTACAAAACTTGTTTCGCTTTATCTTTGAAAGGTAACAGTAGTAGTGAGATAACTTTTTCTTCTCAAGTGGACTACTTGAGTGAAGAGGTTTGACCAGAATAAGATATCACTAAACTTCCCTGAGGATACACCAACTCCAGTGGTAAGACTGCTTAAGGATTTTAGTTACTGAAACTGAATTTTATATGAGTCATCATCAGGTGTAGTGCTGGCTGACGTAGGTGATCATGGATCTCCACAAATCTTTGTCCCTGATATTTGCTATCATCTCAGATGTTGATGATATTCCATGCCATAAAGTCAGGTTGTCTAATATTTCTCTTTTGCATTCCTCTTGTCTTGTCCCCCTTCAATTTTACCAATTGTCAAAATGTACTATGTGTGTTGAGTAGAGTATAATAATATAAATATTATTATAATAATAATTATAATAATAATCATAAAAATATAATCATAAATAATAATCATATAAATATAATAATAATGTTTCACCAAACATGAGGGCCATCAAAATGAGCCATCATCCAGCCAAAAAACAGCTTTCCTAGATGCTCGGAGAAGGGCTCAAGAGAGAATTAGGAAATTGCAAGATGCCTGGCTGGGCAAAAAATCTGATGAAATCAAGATGTATGCAGACAGACATGTTTCTAAACGCTTCTATGATGCCCTGGAAACTGTTTATGGCCCTCAACAGTCTCACCCCTCCGATGTACTCAATGCAGATGGAGCAAGGCTGCTAACTGACAAGCCTCAGATACTAAACCGCTGGGCAGAACACTTCCGTTCTGTCCTCAACCATCCATCCACCATATGTGATGAAGCCACAGAACGCATGGCCCAGGTCAAAATCAATGTCAAACTTGATGTTCCATCTACCTTAGAAGAGGTCAAGAAGGCAACAAGCCAGATGCCCAGCGGGAAGGCAGTTGGTGCGGACTCAATACCAACCAAAGTCTACAAAGAAGGAGGGTCCATGCTGATGCTGAAATTTACAGAACGTTTTACATCCATTTGGTGCAACAAACCTGTGCCACAGGAACTAAAGTATGCCACTATTGTCCACCTGTACAAGCGCAAAGGAAACAACCAGGCCTGCGATAACCACAGGGATCTCTCTCCCGTCAATTGCTGGCAAGATACAGGCCAGAGTCCTCCTCAATCGCTTAATTGATCACCTGGAACAGGACTTAGTCCCTGAGACCCAATGTGGCTTCAGAGCAGGTCGTGGAACAGAAGACATGATATTTGCTGCTCGCCAACTACAGGAGAAATGCCAAGAGCAGCACCGTAACCTCTATATGGTCTTCGCCGATCTGCGAAGGCTTGACAGTCAACAGTCATGGAAAAAATTTGGTTGCCCAGTGAAATTCATTAAGATCGTCCAATAGTTTCACTAGGGCATGATGGCACGTGTACTTGATGAAGTGGAGCTGTCAGAAGCCTTCCATGTCACCAACGGCGTCAAACAGGGCTGTGTACTGTCACCAACACTCTTCATCATGATGTTTGCTGCCATGCTCATGGATGTCTTTTGGGAAGGCGACAAACATGGGGTAAAGATTAGAAACAGGACAGACGGTAATCTATTCAATCTTCAGAGATTAAAATCCTCCACCAAGGTAAAAGAATCAACTATCTCAAACCTGTTGTTTACTGATGACTACACCCTCGCTACCAACTCTGAGGAAGAAATGTAGGCTTACATGGACAAGTTCTCAATGGCCCTGTGATAAGTTTGGCCTCACCATTAACACAACAAAAACAGAGGTCATGTTCCAGCCCGCCACTAGAGAGCAGTACTACAATCCAATCATCAACATTAAACACCAGCGTCTCCTGTCAACGGACAACTTTGCTTATCTTGACAGCCTCCTATCCAGATCAACAAACATAGATTCTGAGGTCAACAATAGGATATCCAAAGCCAGTGCTGTGTTTAGAGGGTTACATGTCACTGTGTGGGAACGAAGGGATAATCGTAGCCACAAAGCTGAAAGTTTACCAGGCCATAGTGCTAACCACTTGTGAGGCAAGCGAGACATGGACAGTGTATAGCAGACACGCAAGAAAATTAAACCACTTCCACACAAGCTGTCTACGCGGAATACTAACAATAAACTGGCAGGACAAAATTCCAGACAGCGAAGTCCTTACAAGAGCAAAGATCCCAAGCGTCAATACCCTGTTGCAGAAAGCCCAAGTGAGATGGGTCGGTCACGTTGCTTGAATGCCTGATAAACACATCCCAAAACAGTTAATGTGGCAAAATTGAAGGGGCAGACGTTCAGCTGGTGGACAGAAAAATGCTTTAAAGACAACATTAAAGTGTCTCTGAAATGCTTCGATACAGACACCACATGCTGGGAATCCTTCTAGAGTCTGTTCTAGGATTGGACTCTACAATCACCTCCGCACACACGAGGAGGTGGGACACACGCCTAAGATTGTTGTCATCCGCTTGCGATGGACGGCTGTTATTAATAATAATCATAACTATAAATGCATGTAAACTTCTGTAAAGGAACAGGCATCTTAATAACTGTGTTTTAGTGAAACCCAGTGATTATCATATAATCTGGGAATTGTACCATTTGAATTCGTGTCTTATATGTGCTACACAGTTTGACTACAATTACTCTTGTTAAGTGATATTGAACAGTGATTTATTCAATGTATAAATCATGTCTGGTTATTATTGACACTTGTTATATTACAGTAACATTATTAGAAATTAACTCATTTTGTCTTTTACTTACTGAGGTCACCATTTGTGATGTATCATTGTTTCATGTAGCAATTTTATTTGTCAGTTTTGTGTTTCTAGGACTTGACAATGACTTTCCGGTTCAAACACTGAGCTTGTCTTTCAATGTATTCTTAAATAGTCATAAATTGTCTTTATTTAATTTCTCATTTGTATTGATTCATTACTTTATTAATAGGATCATCCTCATCACACTTCTGTGAAAAACCATGTGCGCTCAACTCTTTCTTACACAGAAAGATCTCAGTGACAGTGCACAAATTACATAACAATTGTGAAACCCAATGTAATTTTAAGGATGGTAAAATGTGTTGGGGTTTCATTTTAATTGTATTAACAATGTTTTACTGGACAGGCACTTTACAGCCTACTTTTATTGATTTGATGTGTTTAAACTCAAACATGGAACCTACTTTGATCATCCATCTTCAGTAGGACTAGGTACTCAATCTAACCTACAGGTCAGATCAGAGATAACTAGAAAATAATAAGACAAGTTCACACAGTACTGGAAACTGAGTACTTTTGGAGTGTGAGGCTTAGCAAGAAAGATTTGTGCACTTGTAAACTGAGTACAAGATGACAGAACACATACTCTGTGCATGTCATTTCTACATAGAAGGCACTGAGAAAATATGGTCTACTGAATTTACACTACTTTGGAAACTGAGGGTCTTACAAGAGCCACAAAAGTGTAGGGATTAGTCCTCTTGCTTCATAGATTCCTGAGTCAAACTCTACATTAGGGGTGTCATTTGTCATGATCATAATGACTCTCATTTTAGCCAAAATTCAGATGGGTATCAGAGAAACACTGGAAAGTTAACGCAGCTATAGTCTGTCCATTAATCGGGAGCACGTTCTAAAACTACCTTTTGGGATCTCAGTGATTTTTACAAGCAGCCTTAGAATATCCATGACGTTTAGAGAAATATTTTTTTCCAAGAAAATTTGATGTAGTTTGAATATTTCTTCTTCAGGTTATATTAAAATCAACCTCACCGGATTGTACACAATAGTAACAGATCTACGGAACACAGACGCGTTGTTCTAAAAATACATTATGGTAACATTAAAAAATCGTGAGTAAACAACAATTTCAGGGGAATTCCTGCACCAACCCAGCGATTTTGGAAAGCGGAAAGCATATGACGTTATAATTGGGATACCGTTGTATAGTTATAGGTGTATCTCGCTATTTGTATGAAGCTATTGTATCATATTTGTTGGCTTATCAAAACTGACATTGATATCACATTCATAATGAGTCTGAAGTGCACATTTATAACAATGCAGAAGGTTACAGTTTTACTATACCAACACTTCCGTAGGGAATCTAAGAGAGGTCATCTATTTTGCGATATTCATAACCCTGAGAACGAACGCAACTGGCGCTTGGTCTGAATAGAGAATCCTTTTCCGATGGATTAAACAGGACACAAAGTGCACTAATGTCAAGGCAAGGAAGAAGAACAATTGACGATTTGACATAGATGTCATAAGATGGGAGCTCTTGAAAATGTTTGCGATAAATCAACTTGTTACTCTCAGGAAACTGAAATTAAAACTGCAATCAGATTGCAGCATAGACATTTCTAAAAGTACTCTATAGAAAATTGTAAGAGCCGCCGGCTTCACCTTCAGAAAAACTATAGGCGCAGGAATATTATTTGTGAAAAGCCACATTTAATTGCTGCCCAAGTAAATACCTGAGGCAGATCCGTGAGCGGCGGAGGTAAGGCTATGATATTGTATATTTGGGCAAATCTGGGTCAATGCTCACCACACCAATGCTAAAGAATGGCAATCAGTAGACGGTGAACAGAAAAGAAAATACCAAGCAGCAAAGGCCAGCGTATTATACTAACACATGCAGGAAGCAGTGAAGAAGGTCTTGTCCATGACGCTGGACTTATTTTCCAATCAAAAGTACCGACGGTAGGACTACCACACAGAAATGAATGGACATATTTTCAGGCACTGGATGGAGAAAGATCTACTTCCAATTCTAAACAGACCATCATGCTTGGTAATGGATAATGCATCCTATCACAACGCAGTATCAGCTGAAGACAAAGTACCAACTGCATCAAATACAAAATATCAAATTAGGACTTGGCTTGCTAGGAAAATGTCAGCTTCGATGATACATATTTGAAACCCGAGTTGTTGGCACCTGGTGAGGATGACAAATAAGACAAAGGTGTTTCATATTGACAAAATCATTGGGGAATACGTACACGTCTTTGCGACTACCTCCATATCATGCTCACTCAATCCGATAGAGCTTGTCTGGGCTAAAGTAAAAGGGCAAGTTGCCAAACAGAACAGGACGTTTAAAATGTGTGATGTTGAAGTTCTGACACATGAGTCCCTCTCAATGATAGACATGCAGTTCTGGAAGAAGTGTGTTGAACATGTGCTCGAGAGGAAGACGAGTACTGGCACCGAGTTGGATTACAATTTGTCCAGCCAGTAACAATTATCAACCTCATGGAATCGTCAGATTCGGGATGATACAAATCATATTTTGATTACAGACTGAGAAATAGCAAGCATACATTTCCATATCCAAAATGCGTCTACCATCATACAATTTGTGGTGAAGTTAAGACACCCTGGAGTCTAATGGTGACCGAAGGGGGGACTAACTGTTGCATATTGTATCCAAGTTCACGATTGCACATAAGGGCAACACACTTAATTAGTTGACCTATCAAGTTAATATGGAGATACACCTATGAATAGAATTGACATGGACACATTCTAGGGATTACTGTAAAATCTAAAATTTGAGCCCCTGTATTTGCAATTGTCATAAAAGATCAAAGAAATTGCTGATGTGCAAAATCGTAGCATCTATGGACTACTGGTTAGCTTTATTTTAGCGTCATGGATATTCTAAGGCTGCATGCAAAAATCACTGATATCCAACAGGCAGTTTTCGAGAAAATCAATGTCAACCTTGCTCACGAATTAATGGACAGACTACAGCAAAATGTTGACCACATCAGCCATTGTGTGCCATTGGTCAAAGAAAAAATCCTGGTTCAAATTTGTATACCTCAAGGTATAAAAATTGGTTCTTTACTTACTGTTTTATCAAAGACTCTATGTACGACCTTACTCAAATGTCCATTGAAGCTATTCGTGCTGTGATCTGATTACTGACAGAAGGATGAATACAAAGAAAAGCCAGTCCTCACTTCCCTCCCTTTTAAGATCAAAGCAGTACAAAGAGGATGATTAGACAAAACATGAAAAATGGAGTATGGGGCAGAAATCAATGAGAAGAATCCGGACGTAACTGAAATGGAAGTCGACGAAGAGTACTTCCCAAGAGTTGAAAGGAGAAAACTGGCACATTTTAAAATCATAATTCAAGTTTCTTACCTCCAGAGGCTTACGTGGATCTACTGTCCTGGGCATGCTGGTGTTTGGGACAATGATAGAGCGAACAGACATATCAACAGCATTGATGGTCGAGGAGCTAAAGATGGATAAGGGGGATGTTCTTCAGTCTATTCACGACTGCCTGTTGGATGAAGACACTAAACTGTATGTTGAATCTATCCAGCGATTTTATGAGTTTGGAATTACCAATTGTACATTTATAACTGGATGCTTGAGGGGCAGAGTGATGTGTGTTTAACCAGTGAGCCATGGAGCCGTCAGTATGCATACCCTTCAATATCTGTTGCGGAAGACTTAGCACTTATGGGTCTGTCCAGAGTGCAGTGACGTCTGTTCAGTAAACAATTTTAATCAGTAATTATAATAATTCTTACCCATTTTACTCTATATAACATTATGTTCGTACAAATATATCAAAATTTGGGGACACATCTATTTTTGTAAATTTCTAGACTAAATTTGACTGCATTCTACCCACGATTCAATTATGTTCATTGAGAAAATCCAGGCATTTAATTATTTACATATTTAATTTCTCCTTTAAAACTGTAAGACTGGTAAGAATTGATTTAATTGCTCTCAGATAACCACGAGTGCCCAGTTCTGTTTAGATTGCTGAAAATGCCAGCTTTCTGATTCACTAGCTCTGATAATAATATTAATTTTGTTAAAAAAAATGTGAGCATTTATTTTCAACTAAAAGTGCAAACTGCTTTGCTAGTGATGCAAGACATTTGACTAATCAACACAGAACCTAAGTAGTTAGTCACCTTAAGCTGATGGAAATGTTGGTGAGGAGATCTGAACATCAAAGGGCCTGTTCAATGTGCAATGTTGAGCATCCTCACTAATGACTAATTTTAAGACAAATGAGCTATGGAATTGGACTGTACTAGAACTTGAGCCATATTTTTGTTGACTGGTTCTAGTGCACTAAACAGTATGCTATGCTGACTTATCGAATTTATGGAAAAGTAAAATCAGCACTCTGGTCAAAATCAGTATATACAGATCACTGGTACTATCCATTCTTTTGACGGTGTGCAGAGCTGACACTCAATGCAGAATTGAAGCTAAGAATCCAGGCCTTCGAATGTAAGTTACAGATGTATTAGTTATATAGAACATAAGACAAACATTTATGTTAGAGACCAAATAAACAACCTTGCAGGTCGACAAGTGCCACTCTTGACAATCGTGAAAAGGTCTAAACTTGCATGGTTCGGGCATGTGATGAGACATGGTTCACTCTCCAAGGTTATCCTACAGGGAACAGTTGAGGGTGGAAGAAGGAAAGGAGGGCAAAGAAAATCCTAGTTTGACAACATCAAGAGCTGGTCAGGATAGAGTTTCTCCACACTCGCTCGAGGAGTTGAAAACAGAGACTCATGGGATGCTTTTTGTGCTGATGTCTCCACCGTGACACCCCTACGTCCCTAACGGGTTATGGGCTTTATTATTATTATATTACCAAATTTGTCCATTTGTACTGTAACAAAATTTTATTTTGTTTTCCATTTCAGAATCTTGCTGATTTTGCAGACTTGTTAAAGGTAATGGGTATATATTTCTAACACTAAATACATTGTTAACAGGAAAATACAAACAATCAATAGATTGACGAAATGACCATAGATTGGATCATGAAATCAACAACAACAGATAACAGATAGGGAATACAATGGACACTTATGAAACAACTAGAGGACCAAGATTTTGCAGACGATATGGCATTGCTGTTCCACAACCACGCACAGAATAAAGATAAGATGAATACCCTAAATAATAAGTCACAGCAACTAGGTTTGAAAATACACAGGGGAAAAACCAAGGTCATGAGAATAAATGCGGTAAATGTTAACCAGATTATGCTGGAGGAAACAGCTCTACAAGATGTAGAATCATACACATACCTTGGTAGCAACATAGACACAGAATGGGGAACAAACAAAGATGTCAAGATAAGAATACAAAAGCAAGGGGAAACTTTATTGCATTGAGTAAGCTATGGAAGTCAAAGGAGATAAAAACAAACACAAAGCTGAGAATCTTCAATCAAATGTGAAGTCAGTGCTGTTCTATGGCTCGAAACATGGAAGACAACAAAAGAAACCATCAGAAAACTGCAGACCTTCGTAAATGGATGTTTACGTAGAATAGAGGGACTGAGATGGTATGATGAGATTACAAACAAGGAACTCAAAGAAAGAACTAAGCCGGTACGAGGGGAGAAAGAGCTCAGGAAGAGATGCTGGCGATGGTTAGGACATACATTGAGAAGACCGACCGGAAGCTATTGCACGAAGGCACTGTTTTGGAACCCGTAGGGAAAGAGGAGTAGGGAAAGGCCTAGACAGACCTGGAGAAGAGAGCTGAGACATATTAAAAGGATAGGTAAACATAGAAAGAGTTGGAAGGGATGGCAAGAGAGAGGAAGAGCTGGAAGAAGTTTGTTGAAGACCTGTGCTCCATTGGGAGTTGAAAGGTGAAGAAGAGAAATACAATGTGTGTATAACACCAAATTTAACTGATGATCTAATTGACTTGTTTGTTTTATAAAACATTGTAAACTCATGTTTAGAACATATGAGGTAACTTATGTCCCTTCATTTTGTCACCAACAAATGTGCTGCTGTTTAAAATAAATATAATTTTTTAATAAATGTAGAAAATTCAATTATGTTACAAAATGAAATCATAGAAAAGTTCAGGATTTTGTATAGATGGAAAGTACAATATGACAGGACTGTAATTTAGAACAGTATATCCTAGGGAAAAGCAAGAAAACAAGTCAAACTTTGCCATGCCGACCTGGAAAGCCAAAGTCTTAAATCTAAACTTCAAATATATAGAAGTATTGCAATGAGAGTATTACTGTATAGCAGGGAGTTATGTAAAATGACCGGCAACATCAAACGCAAGTTGGAGATATTCCAAAATCAATATTTAATAATAATCCTGTGAGTTTTCTGGCCAAATACGATAGCAAATGAAGAGCTTCTAAAGCATGTATGCCACTAAGAACAGTGGCTGGGCCAGCTCACTGATGGACAATGGATTGAAAAAGAAGGCCTGTGTGTCCAAAGGAAACATAGAGAAGAACGGTGGAAAGAGAGCTGAAAGATTGTGGGCTGCCATTTAAAACAATTAGTGGAATGACAGCAGAACGGCAACAATGGAAATCTTCTGTGGAGTCTTATATGTTAGACAGAACACAATGAGGATATAGATATAAATAGTTTTCTACATGTGACCATTATGAGATTGAAAAATGTCACCAGCAGAATTTACAAAAACAACAAATAAACAGGAATGCAAAGTGTTTAGGGAGGTACCAAGGCTTGCAAACATGATAACAAGTAGTGAAATAAACAAATGCTATACAGGTACTAAACTATTGGAAGGCACACTTAACTTTTTCCAGCGCAGTTATTTCTCAATTTTTAAGTAGTTAATTCAAGGGAGGTAAAATAACAGCGCCCGAGTGTTGCCGGGCCCGAAGGGAGCAAAGAGTAGCAGCACTGGACCTACAAGGCATGTCGTAAGAGGCGACTAAGTGGGGTTTAGCGAGGGCTGCTACCCTATCCAGTAGAAAATTTTAGCCACAAAATCCAACCAACCATGAACAAGTCACATAAAAATAAAATAAAACTGCTGCCAAGAGGAAAGGAAGCTCTTCTAGAAGAGGATGAAGCGATGCAGAGAAAGCCGCAAGGAGTCTACACCTAGATTATCTTCCTTTCACCTAGGAAAAGCTCCAGAATTGGCACTTGGAATGTTAGAAGTATGTATCAAATGGGAAGACAGCACAGGTTGTAAATGAGATGAAATTTCACGGATTGGCATCTTGGGATTATGTGAAACTAGGTGGAATGGTGCAGGCAAACAACGCCTAAACACAGGAGAAACAATGCTGTTCTCAGGCCATATGGAAGAAAAATGCCCCATAGTGAAGGAGTGGCTTTAATGCTATCTAAAGAAGGAGACTGCACTAATAAAGTGGGAAGCAGTGAGTCCTAGGATAATCACAGCAACATTCAGAACCACCAAAAGAAAGTATTCTTGAATGTGACCCAGTGTTATGCACCAACCAATGATAAAGAGGAAAAAGTAAAAGAGGAATTTTACATAAACTTCAAAATACTATAGGTAATCAGAGAAATGGGAACATCAAAATTCTGATGGGTGACCTCAATGCCAAAATAGGTTCGGACAACATAGGCTACGAGAAGATCATGGGGAAACACGGACTAGGAATAATGAACGAAAATGGAGAACTATTCACTCATTTCTGTGCAGCGAATCAATACGTCATAGGTGGAAGTGTCTTTCCACATAAAAGAATACATAAGCAACCTGGGTATCACCAGATCACAGAACAGAAAATCAAATTGACCACATATGCATAAACAAGAAATTCAGGTCATCTCTACAAGATGTAAGGGTCCTAAGGGGGCAGATGTAGATTCGGATCACCATTTGCTGATAAGTAAAATTAAACTGAAGCTTGTGATACATAACATCCCATGAACATAGACACCAATATAATGTAGGATACCTCAGAAGTCAAGAAACAAAGGAACAGTTCACGGTCACAGTCTCTAATAAGTATGAGGTGTTGCAGCAATTAGAAGATGAGGTGAGTGCGGAAGAATGCTGGCAGCAGCCAAAAATATTTGGAATGAAACATGCACAGAGGTATTAGGAAAGAAGGAGGAATCATAAGTGCATGGATAACTCCAGAAATCTCAAGGAAATAGAAGAAAGGAAAAAGAGGAAAGCAGATTTAAATAATAGCAAACTAGAACTGCAAAGCCATAGCCATGAAAGTACACAGGAAGCTAGCAAGAAAGTGAAGAAACAAATAAAGTTAGATAAAAGACAATACGTAGAAGATCTAGCAAGAGAAGCAGAGGTAGCTGCAGGAAAAGGAAACCTTAGGATCTTTACAATATCTCTAGAAAGCTAGCAGGAAAATACAGACCATCAAATGGGTTGATCAAAAATAGTAGTGGGAAAACTATCACTAATGTTAGAGACCAAATGGAAAGATGGATGGAATACTACAAGGAACTCCTGAACAGACCAGCACCTACAAACCCCCCAGATATCCAACCGCCAGAAATTGACTTGGACATCAACTGCGAGAAACCATCCAAGGAGGAGATTAGTAAAGCCATTAAACTTTAAAAGATGGAAAAGCAGTCGGTCCAGATGGTATTCCAGCAGAGGCGGTTGAAGCCAACATAAACACATCCACAGAAATACTGTATAAATTATTTAGCAGAATCTGGAGACCAAGAAATACCAGCAAACTGGAGAGAAGGATACCTGGTGAAGCTTACCAAAGAAAGGGACCTTCGAAGTGTGAAACTATAGGGAATAATGCTGTGTCAGTACCTGGGAAATACTAAGCAGAGTCATCCTGAGAGACTGAGAGATACCATCGATATAAAGCTAAGAGATGAACAGGCAGGCTCCGACCAAATAGATCCTGTGCTGACCAGATAGCCACATTACGTATAATAATGAGCAAAGTATTGAATGGAAATCCCACTTATATCGGATTTTTGATTATGAGAAGGCTTTTGACAGTATTGATAGGGA
The DNA here is from genome assembly GCA_020796225.1 of Arion vulgaris. Taxonomy (NCBI): domain Eukaryota; kingdom Metazoa; phylum Mollusca; class Gastropoda; order Stylommatophora; family Arionidae; genus Arion; species Arion vulgaris. The sequence goes on from JADZMA010000105.1 coordinate 22,931, forward strand.
AACCCTTTGGAAATTAATGAGGCATATGGAATCCACAGAAATTATTAACCTAATAAAAGCAACATATACAGATATGAAATGTAGAGTTTCCTTGAAGTAAACTAACAGATACTTTCGAATAGAAACAGGAGGCGTCAGGGATGTCTTCTATCACCTTGTTGTTCTTACTGACAATAGACTGGATTATGAAGACCACAGTAACTAACTAACACCAGAAATGGAATCCAATGGACTCTGACAGAGCAACTAGATGATCTGGACTTCGCTGATGATATAGCCCTTCTGTCACATACACAAAATCAGATGCAGGATAAGCTAAACACATTGAATCAAAGGTCCAAGCAACTAGGGCTGAACATTCATAAGGGAAAGACAAAGATATTGAGAATTAACAAGCAACGACAACTCGATCTCCTTGGGAAATCCTACTTCAAGAGGTAGAATCATACACATATTTGGGCAGCAACGTAGACAAAGAGGGTGAACAGATAGAGATGTTAAAATAAGAATACAGAAGGCAAGGAGCTTTCATTGCACTGGGAAACATTTGGAAGTCCAAAGAAATCAAATCTAGAACAAAAATTGGATATTTAACTCTAATGTTAAAGCAGTTCTACTGTATGGGTCAGAAACATGGAGAACAACTAAAACAATAGCATAAATTGCAAACATTCATCAACTGGTGTCTGCCAGAATAGAGGGAATAAGATGGTAATAGGGTCACAAATGAGGAACTTATGGAGAGAACAAGACAGATTCCAGTGAACGAACAGGTTAAAAAAGACGCTGGCGCTGGATAGGACACACTTTGCGAAAACCTGAGGGAATATAACAAGAAGGGTCCTTGCCTGGAACCCGCAGGACAGCGAAAGAAGGGGAGGCCGAGAAATACATGGAGAAGATTTGAGGCAGAGATCAACAATATAAAGAAGAGCTGGAGGGAGCTGCAGGAGATAGCTAGAGATAGGAAGACTTGGCATGAGTTGGTTGAGGGCCCATGCCCCAACCCGGGTAAAAGCAAAGAGAGAGAGAGAGAAAATAACAAGGTTGAAAGTAGTATAGTAAAACAGTAGAAGTGAAACTAGAAAGACTTCTATAAGGGAAGCAACTCATGGCGCAGTGTGTGGCTAATAGGCAATGGACTTCGCTGGACGCACTGTGCGGCTTAAAGCATGGAAAGAGTTAAACAAGTTTGATCAAAGTCTGACTTCACATGGCAACCATGCTTTGCTGGAGAACAAGTTTATTAGCAAATGTGACTAACTATACATCTAGAAAAAAGAAAATCACTTACCATGTATTTCTGACACACTGAGCTCTCAACATGGGTGACTCAGGCTTATTCAAAATAACATATCTTAATTGCTACTAGATATGATTAACAAACCAAGAACACATAGGTCATTTCAAATATTAAAACAGAAAACAAGAATTCATAGAAAGCATAGGGACTAGTGGACATGGAATTAACATGAAACAAACAAATACAGTAGATTCTCAGTTAAACCAACCTCCATGACTATATTATATAACTGACTATATTATTGTCAGTACCAAATAGTCACACCATGAGTGTTATATATCTAAGTCTATTGCTGGAAAGGTTTGCTGGCGATGAGGGTAATGGCTGCGCGGATTGTGAAAGGCTCATCTTTGTCTTTTATACCAGGGTCTGGTCCTTTTTTGTGCTTGAGTATGCGCTGGGATCCTGACTCTCAGTCATAGTCAGATAGAATGACTGGAAAGGATACAGAACGAGGGCATGCGCATTATACTTGGTGCACTAAAGACACGTCGCAGGGCGCATGCCTATCTCCTTGACTATCCTACTATGGAGTATAGAATACTGAGAGCCGTGCACGAGCATACCTTCGATAATGCTGACACACAACATCCGTGCACTTGGAAATAAAGAGACAAAAAGGAAATAGGTTAAAAAGAGGAAAATCTGAATGAGTCAGGCCTAGGACTGTATTGAACAGGTGTGTACACTTGAAGACATTGATCCGGTGAAGAATGGATACCAGTGCAAGAGTGAATCGCTACATCCTTTTCTGTATGCATCGAACTTGATAAAGAATGAAGGCAACACAACCCACTTGTTGTGGAGGCAGAGGTTCAGGCATTAATTTTTGAGAACGCATCTGAGCATGATGTAATCATTTATACGGATGGTTCTGTGATTCGACATGCGAGCTCTGGGCTTTCACTGCTCAGGTCGGAGGTGATGTTGTGAAGGAAGACAGTGGTGGTTTTGCGTGACTACAAGCAGTCTCACTATGGAAATCATGGCGTTACCAAAGCGATGATTTGGCTAGAATCACAGACTTTTAACCATGCATGTTTTCTCAGTGACTCAATGAGTATGCTGCTCAGAAGATTGAAACAGGATGGGCTAGGAGACATTGGACTGAATCGCTGGGAGGTCTAAGCTGACAAAGACTCAGTTTATTTTTGTACCAGGGCATGCAGGTGAGGGGATGAACGGCGATGATAGGCTTGCAGGTATGGCTGCTGTCCAAGCTAGACAGCAATGGACCAGGCTGAATATAAATTCTTATGGAGAGAGGCGTGAGATGATTCACGTGACAGCGTGAACAACACTAACCAGACTGCAAGAACTCAAAGTTAAGTGTGGTGTAGTAGCTCGACAAGAACGCTATGCTGGAGACAAAGAAGAATTGTAAACCAACAAAGAACCTGGGTTAGTCCACACACTGATGGCACATACTGAGGGAGAGATCGGAGCACTTATGGACTAATTTGTTCGACGTGCAGTGATGGTGATCCGACCACTAAACTAAAACTAAGTCTATTGTATAATTCTTTACCCAACATAGGTTGCTGTGAATGATCAGTCAATTATTCAAGATGTTCAGATTAGTAAATATCAGTACCTTCTAGTGCGCCTGATGGATGATGTGAAAAGGTTAGTCTTTAATAGGCAAATTATTTCAGGTTTATTTTACATAATTTTAATATATGAATTGTTGAAATTATGTCTTCATCTCAGACATTAACTTCAATATGTTTAAAATGAGGCCAGACTCTCTGCCTCCCTTCCCCTTCAGGAGAACTACACACAAGCTGCATGGCTTGTCACAGTCAGCGACTAATAGCTGATTGCTAGCATCAGGGTCAGCGTAAGAACAAAGCTAACAAAGACATCACTCCACCTATTTATGGCAACCCCAGAAACAGACAACCACCAAGTACTATGGTTAAGTTTGGGGAGATTGAAGAGGGAGAATCTAACCTGGTATAAAAAAAAGGCTACACTGAAGTTGGATGTGTCTTGCCGAAAGGTGCAGATACCACACCTCATGCTGAAAACTGCAACGCAGCCCATTCCGTTCTCCGGACTACATCCTGCTATAACCAGCAGGAGTATGAGAATGAATGAGGAAGAAAAAAGATATGATTGGAAAAAATGGATAGTTCCAGGTTGTCATTATCTCCAATGAGTTTATTCTGCAGTTCTATTGATAATATAGATAGAGACTGCAGTAAAACTATGTAGAATGGCAAACACGTAATAACAAAGTACTGTAGTGTTACAAAAACAATGACAATACACAACAACGTTTCGACCAAAAAGTCCTTTATCAAGCAAATGACACAACAAAAGTAACGAATGTCACAGAACACAACATATAAACTCTGACAGAGATATTACAACGGTTAAAAATGAATGAAAATATGTGACTAAAACGAATAACGAAATAAATACAAAAAAACTAGAAGTGAAAAAGGAGAGAAACAATAAAACATCAAGTAAATATATGACTCATATACATATAACATCTACACATATAAAATATATAGCATGAGAAGAGAAAGTACTAAGAAGCATAGGAATGTAGGCGTTGAGCCCATGAGTTCGCAAGTACCATATAAAGGAATAAAGCGATTCTCCAGAGCAAATCAACTGCGATCATCCGAGGAACATGATCGGATGGCTGTGACCTGGCGTCGAGCACCCAAATGGTTAGTACCATTGAAATGAGTAGCTACAGGGGTCACAGAGCATTGACGTATATCGCGTAAGTGTTGGCCGAAACGGCCACTGAGCATTTTGCTTGTTTTTTCAATGTATGCCTTAGCACACTGCTTGCAAGTGATAGCGTAGATTATATTTTGGGACTCGCATGTAAAATCATCTTCAGTAACAAACGTGGCTAAACGAAAAGATACAATACGAGTCTGTATCACATAAACACACATAATGCAGACGGCCACACTGGACAGTGTCAAAATGACTCTGGATATTGGACTTAAGGCGAATGTGGACCAACATATCCTTAAGATTGTTAAGAGTGTTATTGATGAGCATCTCATCAATATTTTCTGTTCTTCATACTTAGACAGTTTTCAAAAAGATGTTCAGAAGTAATTTGTCAGTACCACATTCCCAATAACCAGAAGTTTCCATACATTTCTTGTTGAAAAGATGGTTCTCAGTCTGGTCTGTGGGGAGTTTAAATTTTATGACACATACAATTTGATTACATATATATATATAGTTTGTAAAGAAAGTAAAGGGACCCTTTTTAATACAGTGTAGTATATTGGAGAATAGTATGTTAAGCCTGTATTTTTCATTGAACATCAGCTCACGATGGGTTATGTGGAGAACATTACTCCAGCCACCTTTGCTTTCAGTGCTTTTTTGGTACCCAAATGAGACTGGGTCGACATGAGAATGCTGTTACGCATTGAAAATTCCACTCCCACTATGGAATTTAACCCAAACCACGCACCTAAGAAGTGAGTGGACTAACCCCTAGACCATCGCAACTCTCATATATATATATATATATATATATATATATATATATATATATATATATATATATATATATAATAAATTGTATTTGTCAGTCAAAAGACAAAATTATATATCATTCATTTTCTGCATCAGTGTATCTGTACAATTTATAATTGTAATTTGTTTGATACACATTTCCAATAATTTCCAATCTAAAAAAAAAAAGTAAAGTCCATAGCCTTTTCAGACCTTAGGGTATGAAGTGCCTATCACTTCACATTTCTAGGCAATAGTGTACATGAGGCAGGAGGGTTAATTCCTTTCCTCACATGTAGAATGTTGAGTGTGGGATTGAACCCACATCCCTCTTGTGTTCGAGTTGATTAGTGAATGCTTATGCATTGGGGTCATATCCAGTGCCGCAAGATGGCGGTTGAAATTTTTTACCGTTAAATAATAATGTACTATGCTACATCAATATATGACTACATCCAAGCTTAAAGTTGTTCACGTGCTGACAAGCTGTATGGCTGAGGATAGAATCAGTCGCTAACATGAAACGGGACTTTTGGCCGTGCTACGGAGTATCGTGCACTAAGCGCCAGAATCCTCTTAGCAAAGACGCAGTGTTCAGCGTACAACGGATATGGATACATCAAAGGTATGGTCGTGTCTGTCTTAGGTACCTGTAGGAGAAGAGGGCGAAGAAAGAAAAATCGAGCAGGAGCTAGAAAGAGACAGCTAAAATGTGATAGATTGGGTCACCACCACGTTCGAATACTGTACTGGAATTGCGCCGACGTCAGACAAAAGCGTCCCATCTTGGACAAACTTCTTTACGGTGCTGACGTTGTTGCATTACAGGAGACCAACTTGGGTACTGGTACAATCCAAACCCCTGGATTTCATGTATTCTACAACAGAAAACATCTTGGACAGGCTATCTTTGTACGCCATAACTTGCATGCGTCTGAAGTAGATGTATCGGGATGGAATTGCGATGACTTGCAATTACATGCTGTTAGAATACAGACATCAACACCCCTCGTTATTGTCAATGTATATGCATGTAACGGAAGGGTAGATGCCTCCAGGTGGCAAGGAATATTCGAACAGGATGAAAGTAATATCCTCTTTGTGGTGATTTCAATGCCAGAGGACAACAGGGGTAATATCATTACCAATCGACAGGAAAGGAATTGGAGGATACATTGGTCCCAACAGATTTGGTGTGCCTTAATACAGGTCAAGCAACCAGGCTGGCTAAACGACGGGGCGATTCAGATGGGGCAATCAACCTGGCATTGGTTTCATCCGCCTCTGCTCCCCACTGTAGATGGGATGTCTTGGGATACCATGGTAGTGATCACTGCCCATGCGTTGTCTTAATCGAGCCTTGCCGATCGAGCAGAAGTCGGATTACGTTGAAAGCGTTCACATATGACAACGTAGCTCGAGACACGATTGGTAAAATTTGACATGCCAAGGCCCAAGTATCTCATCAGGTGCGGAAGAATATAACACAGCCCCTGTGGTGGAATGGGAAGATTGAAACCATTTGGCGCACCAAAAGAAGAGTGGTTAATGCATGACAAAAGGCACGCCGAGCAGTCACAGCATTGCCTGAGCATATCTTGGAGTTGAAAGTGGACATGGATGAGAAAATGGCACTTTTAAGATTTGTAGCTACCCAAGCAAAGTCAGCTAGGTGGGAAGAATTTTGTGCACAAATGTTTTCGATGGCTCCTCCAGAAATTTTGGCTGTTTCACCAGGCCATGAACGGTGCGCCACACAGACGTATCATACCAGATTTTCAAGATAACGATCTGGTGGCAAAAACTGATGAAGCTAAAGGAATGGCATTTCTGGATCATTTTATTCAACAGACGAATCGAAATGATAGGAAGCAAGACTCAAATTGTTTCTGTTATCGGAGCAATGTGTCGACACGGAGTGGAATGACGATCTTGAATTCACGAGTGATGAATAACGGGAATGCTTAAGAGATCACACAATACGCACCAGGCCCGATGGTATCCAATACAGTGACATAAGCAGAATATCGGACTACTACATGAATGGGATTTGTAAAGAATTCAACACTAGTTTAAAAAATGGCGAGATCAGGAGGAATGGCTACACAGTTATTTAATACCACTGGCAAAACCTAACAAGAATCACAACCACATAAGCGGTTTTAGAATAATTGCAATGCAGAACACAGTGGGCAAGCTTCTGGAAAAGTTAGTGGCATGTAGGCTCGATCGGGATTTGGAGGAACGTCGCATGTTTCCTTCCACACTCGGCGCATACAGGCGGAATAAAGAAACTTGGTGTAATACATCGATCTTTTTCCCATGACGTCTTTGAAGGCTTCCAGGCTGATTTGGAGACTTGTGCTGTTGTTCTAGATCTCGAGGATGCTTACAACAAAGTTCCAATCACATACCTTATACAAATGCTCACGCTACTTAAAATCGATACATTGCTCATAAGATGGATTGCAATGGCCCTGTTCGAGAGGAAAGTGGCACTCAGGTGTGGTAATTGGTACTCTGTGCAGACAAAAATTTCACCGGCCTACCCAGGGTCTCCACTATCTCCAGTACTATTCAATGTATTCACCATAATGATTACTAAGCAGCAATTATCTGGCAGGGGACGAACACTGTCATTTGCAGACGACATCATGGTGTACAGACAGGGGAGAAACAGGAATGAAATTGCTAAAAAACTCCAGGAAGAACTGAACCGCATAATGACCTGGTGTGATGTTTCTGGTGCATCGATAAACCATACCAAAGCTGTGCTATCATGGTTCTCCCTAAATAATCACATTGTGAAGTCTGACACACCACATGTTACGTTAGATGGACATACACTAACCCGAACAGCATCTATGCGTTATTTGGGTGTAAAATTTGATCGCAGTCTATGCTTTAGGACCATATCGACAAGTTATTGCCAAGGCTCGCAACGCACTATCCGCACTGAGAATCATGGCGGCTGCTAACATTGAGCAACGCCTTCTTGTGCTCTTGTACCAAGGTATTGTTCTGTCATGTATAGAATATGCATGCGCTCTCCTAACAATTAGTCCTACTCAAACAGTGAGACTGGAAAGAATTCAGAATGAGGCTATGCGCATCATTCTGGGATGCACAAAAGATACACCAGGAGTGTCAATGCGATTCCTTCTTGATCTCCCAACTATTGCTAACAGAATTGAAACTTGAGGGTTCGATCATATCTAAGAATCAATGCAAACAAGGAACATCCTCTCCATGAAGAACTCATTAAGGAGAAAGGGTGTAGACTCAAGAGAGGCAGATCATGGCTGAGTCAGGCGGAAGATACGCTTAGAAAATATGTGATCCTTCCGGAATTGAACCAGGAGAGGAATGGATTGCTGTGCGCCTCAATTTCCGACTGCTTTCACCGCTATTACATCTATTAAGAAAAACTGCAACAAAATAATCTATCACTGCTAAACGTGGAGGTGGAGGCTCTCTTGAATGACATCATCAATGATACAGATGTGGTTATTTACACCGATGGTTCAGTCATTCACAACAACGCTCAAAGCGTGGGCTTTTCAGCACGCTCAGGAGGAAAAATAATAAGAGAGGCCAGTGGGGCCTACGCAACAACCACAAGTAGCTTGACAATGGAGGTTCGGCGGTTACGGAGGCGGTGAACTGGTTGGCATCTCACAATTACCCTCGTGTTTTCATACTCAGTGACTCCATGAGCATGATTCGTAAAGTCGAATCAGGTATGGTGAGATGAACTGGGTACTGGTACAGACAATGATCAGAGAAATAACCTTCATTTTTGTCCCTGGGCACGCAGGAGTTAGGGTAATGAACGAGCTGATAGATTGGCTGGCTTAGCTACAATATCATAGGGAGCTGCAATGGATCGAAGTGACATTCTTCACGCATTGAGAGAGTCTTTCCAACAGAGGAGTTTCAGGGCTGTGAATCCCACTCGCTGACCAGATTGAAAGAGATGGGTGTCAATATTGGTGCAGCCCGAAAAGAACGACATACTAAATATGCAAAGAGATTGATTAATCAACATCAAACTGGCGTGTTGGGTCGCTGGACGCTGCTGGATTTGCTGAGGCGGAGATCGAGCACCTATGGACATGTTCAGAGTGCTATGATGATAGTCCTCATATAACTGATAACTGATAACTGATGCTTATGCATTACACTAATCCGTTTGACACTTTTTTTCGTCTACTGGAACTAAATTTATATTGATGTAATATGCCCTTTTTCTATATTGTTATTACTACAATCAATATTCATTATTTTAGTCTCTCCTATGCTGATGCAGTAGTTTTCCTACTTTTGAATTTGTTATAGCCTCATTATATTGATGTACACAATTATCAAACTCTAAGTAAAGATCATGTTTTCATACCGTGTGGTATATTGGGGAATACAGTGTTTGGCCCATACTTTTCTTTGAACAGAGGTCTGTTATGGGGTTAACATTGTGCCAGCCGCCTTCATGTTCCAGTGTTTATTTCGTACCAAATTGAGGTTGGATTGACTTTTTTGGAATCAGTTTTATAGCAAGTATATGCACTTTCCTTTGTGCTATCGTTTGTTGTATTTCAAATTATATTATCTGTTTAGTTAAAGAAATATATTTGTAACATTATAGGCTAAAGTTATAAACCTTTGCAACTGGCACTAACTAGTGAGGGGGAATCTTTGATCGGTGCAAGAAGGAGGTAATTGCATTATCATAGTTGAAATTTGAATGAAGAAGCATAACAGCATATTAATGCTTTCCTGTAAGTTTCTTTACTGAGAGACCATTTGAGAGCTCATTTAATAACTATTGTCATATTACATCAAGTTTGATTCTTTAATTTAATCAAGTAAGTCAGACTGAAACCTATCTAGTAGTGTAAGGAACATAGGATGAGTTTGTGTAATAACTTTCATAGTTTTGGTGAATTATCAGTTATATGAGGACTATCATCATAGCACTCGGACATGTCCATAGGTGCTCCGATCTCCGCCTCAGCAAATCCAGCAGCATCCAGCGACCCAACACGCCAGTTCGATGTTGATTAATCAATCTCTTTGCATATTTAATATGTCGTTCATTTCGGCTGCACCAATATTGACACCCATCTCTTTCAATCGGGTCAGCGAGTGAGATTCACAGCCCTGAAACTCCTCTGTTCGGAAAGACTCTCTCAATGCGTGAAGAATGTCACTTGATCCATGTTAGCTCCTCTGATATTGTAGCCAAGCCAGCCAATCTATCAGCTGCTCATTACCCCTAACTCCTGTGTGCCCAGGGACAAAAATGAAGGTGATTTCTCTAATCATTGTCTGTACCAGTACCTCCACCAGTTGCTTATCACCATACCTGATTCGACTTGACGAATCATGCTCATGGAGTCACTGAGTATGAAAACACGAGAGTAATTGTGAGATGCCAACCAGTTCACCGCCTCCGTAACCGCCCGAACACTTGTTGAACTATATTGAATTTTGTTGTTTTAGAGAAACATTTGAAGCACTCAAACCACAAGTTGACAAAATGATTGAGGCAGATGTCAACAAGTCTGTGAAAGGAATAGGTATTACGTTAAAAGGTTCGAGGAGAATGGTTGTGGACAGCAAAGGCAATGTGTATGATTTTGTTTCAAGATTCTTTTCTCCTTGGAATGGAGTTTCAGAAGATCCTGTCACAGGTATATGTGTTTAAGTCGATGTATGTATCATTTTTTTTTAAAGAGTGCATCATGTCAAAAAACTCTATTACTATACTCATTTAGATGATCAGTTCTGCTTGAATGTGTAACTATACTACTGCATTGAATTTCAATAACTGTAATGACATCACTTAACAGTGTCTATCATACATCAGTCATTCTTAATGTCCATTATGTGAAGTTTTTTTGTGGCTTAAATAGAAATCTAAAATTGTAGTTATGTTTTAATTGCTTTTATTCTACCTATAAATGAATTATGCAACCATTCCACTAGATACATGCTCATGGAACTCACCACAGTGAGTAACTCATGCCAAAACCAGTGCAGGAGGAGCATGACAGTCATCAGCAATCTACCTCAAAAATGGAAATCCATGCAAATCCTGGTGAAATAAGACTGGATATTTCAGAAAGACAGCTAGGTCAAGATAGACCACTTTGATTAGAAAAAATGCAGAAATGTAAAGAAAATATATAGGTTCTGGAAGGAGTCCCAAATAAATGTATGCTGAAGAATGCCACTTGACTCAATGGGACGAAAAGTGCAATTCCATGAGCTAGGCAATCTTCTACTTTAAAAGGAACATTGCTATCAATCTCTAAAAACCTCAATGGCATGCAGAAGATTTAAGGGTTTATTCTCTTCCAGGTATGGCTTTCCAGTAAGACTCATCATAGCGAAGATTAGAAAGAAAGGTAAAATAAAATGTAGAAACTTATCAGATAATAATAATAAAGTCCATAACTCATTAGTGTCATAGGTGTGCTATGATGGAATCTTCTTCTTTCTTCTTCTTCTTTTGTCATCACACTGCTACCGGGTTGTTGCCCAGTGTCGTGGCTTTCTGTTTTTGTCTTGAGTTGTTCTGGTGGCTTGTGTGATTGTTATTTTTGCTCTTTATATATAATGGAATCACCAACACATAAATCATTCTAAAGATCTTTCCTTTGCGAGATCAACAAATGTGGTAACAGTTTTTTGCTGACCAAACCTTTATGATATATGCCAATGCTTTCTTTACCTACCTCTTCTTCTACAACCTTCAACTGTCCCTGAAGAAATGTTTTTGAGTAAAGGGAATCATGCCTGTTCACTTGTCTGAACAATGAGAGCTTATTTATGAGATAAACATCAGTAGAAAGTAGGAAAGCAGAAGTTATCATTAAAATAGATGGATACAAGATGATAACCATAATTTCTGCAATCAACAGGTTCATGGCATGTTGTTGCTGGTCCTTACTGGGCAAAGGAGTTGAACAAATTAAACTTCTATGGTAAGTAATGAGACCATATACATTTGCTTTGTATTGTATTCTTGTGGTTTTAGTTTCAGTTTGGAATATCTTCACTGCACTTCGAATATGATCCCATGTGCTCCAATCTCCTTTGCAATGTCTCCAACAGTGTTCAGCGACTAATCATACCAGTTCAATGTTGATTATTGAGGCTACTCATATGCCTATTCTCTTGTTCTTTTCTGGCCACTCCAATCTTCAATCCAAGCTCTTGAATTTTAGCAGTTGACATGGATTGGTTTAAATGAAAGTCCTCTTTATGGCCACTATATGAAGGCATTCAGGATGTCAGCTCTATTCATTGGTTAACCACCTGATATTGTTGCAGAGTCAGCCAGCAGCCTGCAAGCATTGTCATCGACACACGAGTGCCCTGGACTTGTGGTTTACATTTATTTCACAGTACAGTGATAAATCATTTTCACAATTTTTAATCAGTGGGATATAGAAGTCTGTGATCTGACTAGTGGTTCTAGGTTATTAATTTATCTGACTTCATAGCAAACCATACAGATGTTAAAGAATTTACCTACTAATGATTCCTGCGGATTGCTTGTTAAATACACTCTTCTATCAGATCCATATTTGTCCAGTTCAACTTGTGCAATATTTCATTTCAAATTCCTTAAAGTACAACATAGATTCATCTCCAAGTGCTGTCCTCATACAACAGGTGGTTGATAGCAACTGCAGTATGTCTTCCATTTTCATCATTAACATCCAAACTATAGATACTTTTGATATAATCGAGCCTGCTCTCTTGTTACTCTGAACACCTGCCCATCCAGAATAATGGATCCATATAAAAACATGTGGTTAGAAACATCTTTAGATGTCATCTACTCATAGCTGAACTTGTATTTTTTTAAACTTTCAAAGCATGGGCTAAAAATTAAGCATGATAATTGCCTTAGTACAATGAGTCTCAAAGATCCATAGAATAGTTTTAGTTTAGTTTAGTCGTCGGATCACCATCACTGCACGTCGAACAAATTAGTCCATAAGTGCTCCGATCTCTCCTCAGTATGTCCACGCGTGTGGCGACTAACGACACTGCTCTTTGTTGGTTTACAATTCTTTTTTGTCTGCCAGCATAGCGTTCTTGTCGAGCTACACCACACTTAACTTGAGTTCTTGCAGTCTGGTTAGTGTTGTGGATGCACCGCCATTACGTGAATCATGTACACGCCCTTAAGGAATTTATAATATCAGCCTGGTCCATTGCTCGTCCCCTTTGGACAGCAGCCATACCTGCAAGCCTATCCGCACGTTTCATTCCCTTACACCTGCATGCCCTGGTACAAAAATAAAACTGATCTTTGTCAGCTTAGACCTCCCCAGCGATTATATCCAATGTCTCCTAGCCCATCCTGTTTCAATCTTCCTGAGCATACTCATTGAGTCACTGAGAAAACATGCATGGATAAAGTCTGTGATTCTAGCCAAATCATCGCTTTGGTAACCGCCATGATTTCATGTGAGACTGCTTGTAGTCACAAAACCACCACTGTCTTCCTTCACAACATCACCTCCGACCTGAGCAGTGAAAGCCCACGAGCTCCGCACATGTCGAATCACCAACCATCCGTATAAATGATTACATCATGCTCAGATGGTTCTCAGAAATTAATGCATGAACCTCTGCCTCACAACAAGTGGGTTGTGTTGCCTGCATTCTTTATCAAGTTCGATGCATACAGAAAAGGATGTAGTGAATGCTCTTGGCACTGGTATCCATTCTTCACCGGGATCAATGTCTTCAAGTGTACACACCTGTTCAATACAGTCCTCGGCCTGACCCATCCAAGATTTTCCTTTTTTTTAACCTATTTCCTTTGTCTCTTTTTTTCCCAATGCAGAGGATGTTGTGTGTCAGCATTGACTAAGGTATGTCGGCACGGCTCATCAGTATTCTATACTCCATAGTAGGATAGTCAGGAGATAGGATCGCCTGCACGACGTGTTCTTAGTGCAACCAAGTATAATGCGACGCCTCTTCTGTATTCTTTCCAGTCGTTCTATCTGACTATGACTGAGAGTCAGATCGCCAGCGCATACCAAGCACAGAAAGGACCAGACCCTGGTAGTAAAATAAAAAGATGGCGCTGTTCACAATCCGCCGCAGCCATTACCCTCATCGCCAGCAAACCTTTTCCCTCCCCTTCATTATCACATGAGCTATGTTTTCAGAAAGCTAGATTCACGATCAAAACGCAACCCCAGGTATTTCATAGACTGAGATCGCTCCACTACCTCGGGAACAAAAAACCACAGATGGTGTTGGAGTGTTGACGATGTGGTTGTTTAAAGAGAACCATGTCACCGCTCTTTGTGGGTTGCCCTAATGCTCCTGCTTCAACGCACCATCTACCTATGCGGTCGAGTTCTGACTGAAGTTCCTCCACAAGCTGTTCTCTATCCTTGCCCTGACGATACACCAACACATCATCTGCATATGACATTGTCCTTCCTCTACCCGTGATCTGCTTTTTTGTGATGCTCACAGTATAGGCATTGAACAACACCGGAGATAATGGTGCCCCCTGTGGTAAGCCAGGGTGGATTGTTGTTGCTGATGACGCCCAACTGCCACATTTAAACACTATCTTCGCTGGAAGAGGGCCGCAAAGATCCAATTGAGGAGGAATGGGCTGATATTGAGTTCAGTCAGCTGCACCATTAAAAATGAACGCACTCTATTATAGGCATCTTCAAGGTCAATTGCAGCAGCACATGTCTCAATGCCCGAGTGAAAACCCTCATAGACATCGTAGGCGAACACCGCCATGCTACGCCATGTCTCTATATGGACGGTACCTCCAAGGGTGGGTGGAAGGAGACGTAACCTCTAGTTGGCAGGATATTTTTCTGGTACTATTTTCTCAGCAACTTGCCTATTGTATTCTGCATGGTGATTACCCGATAGCCCTGAATTTTTGTGTGGTCTTGCCAGGCTTCGGCAGAGGTACCAGGTAGCTGTGCAACCATTCTTCGTTGATTATTGCAGTCGTAATGCTTTTGTTGTAGAGGCCAGCCAGTTCTTCCCACTCCCCATCAGACAACCCGACAATGTCACCATATCGTATGCCATCTGGACCAGGTGCACTTTTTTTTGCTCTCCGAAGCATCCTTGATTTCCCCACCGTCACCAAATCATCTACATCTAATTCCTGGTTCTTACATTTAGCTGCAATGGATTGTCTTGCAGTGTTTCGCCTTACAATGTCTTTCTGGTCACTCTGCTCTAAATAGTGCAAACAGAGCCCCTACCCTTGTTTTCATCTGTCCTCTGCCATGTAAGATCCAAGCCTGAAGTCAATAACACACCATTCTTTACTGTACCATTCAATTCTGTGCAATCGCCAGAACAGATTCAACGATTTGTCATTGCCCACACGTTGACAGAACTCAGCCCACTTCTCACTTTTTTACCATCCTTGCAATAGCTTTGAAACACCCTGTTTTATTATTCATTTCTTGTTTCAACTGCAAGATGTCAGCAGGATGGGTAGTTCCATTTTTCCTGGCAGTTTGCCACCTCCTAACAGCACACCGCTTGTCTATCCACGCCTTCTCCACCTCGTCATCCCACCATGGTGGCTGTTCCCAACGTTTACTACTGTTGGTGTGCTTGCCTAGTTTGACACACCTTATTCTACTGATAACGTCTTGCCCTGTGGTGTCGTACTGGAAAGAGTGCGTTACTGGCCTATGTTGTTTTGATCTACCTTTGTTCACCAGTATGATGCACGGACGGTGGGCACTGCCATGGACCCTAAAATCCCCCCTCTGCACACAGCAGTGAGTGTAGGGGATCATGCCAAATCAATAACACTATCCTCATCTCCTGGGCGACTCGCAATTCTAGTGACACCGCTGGTATTGATGCACAACAACCTGTGGTCTCAAGTGCTAGTTCGAGATCTTCTCCTGTGTATTCGAGGAAATGTTGCCCCATGATCTACCCTTTGAGTTGAAATCACCACAGAAAATGACATTATTGCTCTCATGACTTATAATATCACTCAAACACTGCCATTTCTGTGTGTCCACTTTCGCATTACAGGCATACACGTTGACCAGCACAAACGGTTTTTCAGACTGGGCTTAATCGCCTGAAGTTGCAATTCGTCATCATCCCATCGAGACATGTCTCTCCTGACACATCACTGCTATTACGGACTAGAAAATTTCTAGACCCATATGTCTTCTGTTGTAGTAACATTTGAAACCCGTCATACGTAGTACACCACCATCGCCCAGTCGCGTTTCTTGAAGAGCTACGATGTCTGCTCTGTATACAAGGGTTTCAAGAATTAGCCCGCGTTGATGCGCACTTGCACAGTTCCAGTAGACAATGCGTATATTATTGAGACCCAAGCGGACGTATTTAAGCCGTGTACGTCGTGCGCCTGCTCGCCGACCCTGCCTTGGCCTTCGTCCTCTTTTGTTTCTACGTTTGATCGTAACGTTATTGTAATCGACGTCCGCCATCTTGAACTGATCGAAAACCAAAACAAACCGTCACCACACGCAAAAAACACACACTGAGGAACATTTCAGCACAGATGCACGAAACTCCGTAGCACCGGCGAAGATCCTCAAGGAATGGACTTCCTATTCACTTTGCATAGCTATCTGCATATGAAATTAACCATCCATCTTAGACGAAATATTAGCACCGCACAAAAACAACACTTTGGCGTTCGCCAACTTGAACCGGAAGATCCATAGAATGGTGACAACAAAGTCCTCAACATTCCTATTCTAGAAGTAGTAGTGATGTATGCTCTTTTATGCTTAATCATAGAGCCCTACTATCTGTGCTAGCTAGGAAACCACAATCATATTTCTCAACTCATGTATAAACCAAACTGTGAATACAGATCATTCATTCTAATTATTATCTGGTACCACGTAATGAATATCAGAGACCCACAGGATTGTTGCTGGAGCTACGGAGTTCGTGCTTTGTGCAATACTCGGAAGGTGGTGCCATTTTGTGAAGAGGGACCAAGCCATATGGGTAAAACCCGGTAATGAAGTCAATCCTTTGGCTTCAAAACCCTTTATAAAGAACTTGATTGATTTATTGGTAACGTTTTACAAAGAAATCAGAAGAAGGTTACATGACTATGGCATAACACAAGTAAAGAAATAAAAGTACAACTTCTGATGTCATGAATTTTTACTGTGACAACATATGGATGTTAATCATAAATAATAACACAAACATTAAAGAACAAAATAAATGTTTTCAAACAAAGTACTACAGAAAAACTCTTAGAAAGCCCTGGTTAGAGAAGAGAAAAAAAATATAGATATCCAACAACTTGAAGATCAAGGAACATTGACTCATAAATAATATCATGTCTCAGAAAATGAAATATTTTGATCACATTAATTATCCCAGATGTTTGGAGAGAACAATTGTAGAGAATGTGCTTCCTGGAAGACAAGGTAGGGTACCAAAGACTATGGTGGCACACAACATTTCAAAACCTTAAACATAATTTTGGAAAAGGTGGAAGGACTTACTAGAGACAGTGTTTTTGAGGTGAGCTGTGATGAATGCTACATCCTGCAAAGGACATTTTACATGGCAAATGAAAATTTTACAATCATGTTTAGCAGAAAATGTGTCTGATCCTTATTGAACAAAAAAAGCTGTTACACAAGTATTAACAAGAAAACAAAGGCTATTTTTAACAGTCAACTGTGTCAGGTATGATTTACTCTTGTAGAACATGATATAATGCACCGATACTAATTGAAGATTGTTATTTTTGCAGCTGCCAGTGCTCCAAGCGAGGAGGTGATCTATGGGTTACAGTCTGAAAAGACAGAGTAGTGTTTACTGAGATTCTGTTGTGAATCTTCGGGAACATTTTCATTGTGAAACAAGTCATAGGAATGTTGCTACTTTAAAGTAAACAGTAGTCTTACAAGTTTTTAGCCTGCACTTCTCAACACTTAGTTTACATGCTCAAAAATCATTTTTTTTTTACTACAAGCTCATTTTAAGAAGTAAATGTTTAGGCTTGATTAAATCAGCACCAACTATAAACTTATGGGCGTCATGGACTCAGGTAAGAATTACGGAAATCAGACCACACCTACACCACGGGACTCACATTTCAGTATTGTTGCATATAAACGAATTCATTTTAAAATCAACACAAAATGCTAAATTAAAGTTATATTATGCACCAAGTTAAGTTTAACAATAAGGAAAATCAGTATTATGAATATTTTTCACCAATAAATAATCATAGATTCACAGAATTGAGTAAAATTGTAACATAAAGCTTGCAGTGTTCTTATGAAACATATATATTTGCCTACATATCTATTTATTATCTCAAAGTATTCAGAATTGGAATGAAAGTTCTATCAAATGAAGTAATTATTTATTCCTTTATTATTATTGTACAACTAATTATTTATTCCTTTATTATTATTGTACAACTAATTATTTATTCCTTTATTATTATTGTACAACTAATTATTTATTCTATATTTATTTTTAGTGCAAATGGTTCCCATATAAAATTAAACATACTATATTCCTGTGACCAGTGTTTTCAACTTTTTCTACTATGCTCCACCTGACACCTCAAATAATTCAATTTCTACCTCCTAAAACCCTATGCCTCTGCCTCCACAACTAGTTAGAACTGAACAAGTTTGTTAACTTTGTGTATATATTGTCAATTTTGCTTTAGTTCATTTTGGCAGGTGTTTCTTTTTAAAAAAATGTTGTTCTGGTTACGTAAAAGCTTTGTTACAATCAGTTTAAATAAAATTACCATTTTGCACAATTGAAAAAGTGAGATACAACTGATGCTGCTGTTAAAAATAACTAGGCAAGTTTGTTCAATTTTTGTGTATTGTTAATATTTTTTTTAGTTTGTTATACTGGTAGATGTTTCTTTATTTAACATTTCTATAGGTTGTTAGTTACAACAGAAACTGCAAAAAGTTTAATTAGCACTGTGTACATTTAGAGTGACAGATGATATGATTTAACAAACCTTAACACACAGTGCCAAGTAGTTATGGTGCCTGTTGTACTAGTGTTGCCAGTTTTATTTTTTAAGTTAAAATTGCAACATTGATCATTTATTGACTACAGTGGTATCTTTTTTACAACATTTTGTAGAGCAGCTGTTTGTAGTACATCATTAGCTTTAGCATCACTTCTCAGAACGCTTCATGACACAAGTTTAGTAGAATAGTTGTCATTGTATTAAAAGTTTAATCTTGGCATCCCATCTCATAACATAACAACTCTAAATGATAAAAGTTTGGTAGAACAAGTGTCATTTATGCCATTAGCGTTACATATTTTAATTATAAAATTTACTGACAAAATATTTAACAATACATTGTGCAATTAACTACAGACCAGTCAGATTGAAAATAAAAAGATGTGCTGCAAATCGTATAAAACAATGACTGACACTAAAAGATAATATGTAATTCCTGGTACAACAACAAACATGCTTCATTTAAAACAAATCTACAGAAGACCAAGTCACCCACATTGTACAAGAAGAAAAGGGTTTTCCCAGAAATAAACAATCACTTTGACAGTGTGTTTAGACATTTATAAATCATTTTTCACATCTTAAAGATGGGCTGAGAGTAAAATATTCAAATATGGAGTCTGTAGAAGGATGTACAACTAGATCAGTGACTACCTCAAGAATAGAATAGTGAAAGTTCGAGTGCAAGAAAAATCCAGCCAAAAGAAAACATTGAGTCAATGTGTGTGGCATACACTCCCTATACTCTTTCTATTTACATAAATTACTCAGAAAATACTCTCAAGAAAATCCTTCTTATTCGTGGACTTTATATCAACCGATTGTTAAACCATTCTTTGTGAACTTGCATGTTATTTGTGCCTTAAATCACGAGTTTGTTGTGCCAGTTTGCATTGACTGACCTGTAGACCAGCATATTCATTTTCTGCATGCTATTTATTTGGATTCACCTCCTTAAGTTGCAGATAAAAAACATCAATCTAGGGGAGTCCATTACCTAGGTGAACTAGACCTTCTATTAGCCTTGTACTCATGGTTAAAGTTTCCAGTATACCCTTAGGAGGTGGGTTGGTCTATTTGGGATTTTGCATATCATTAGCAGGCTACCAATTTTCACTTTTTGTCCTTCCTAATAGAGACTAGCCGACCACAACTCTGCTCGATGCAGACACAGAAGACACTTTGTAGACCACAAGAATGTCCAAAATTCACTCTTTTGTTGTGGGACTTCAGAAAATGCATCAATGCAGAAAGAATGCTAGACATGATTCTCTGAAAGTCCTTGCAGTCTGCAACTTCACTAAATTTAACTATTTTCTCTGTATCTAAAAAACCTCAGTATACAAAACATCAATTAAATGGCCAAGCTCTGTGTGCAGAGGATATTTCATCTTACCTAGTTATCAAGCTAAACCACTACATGACATGGAAACCAAAACTACAGTTGATGGCAAAAGTGGCCATAAAAATCATGTAAAAAGCCGTGAAGTTGATGAAAACATCCTTAGAAAGCAATACAGACAAAGACCTGTTTTCGAATATGGAATCACATACAATTTTAGCTGAAGGCAGCCAAATACAATTTGACAAGATTCAAAATCCACTCTAAAGTCAAGCGACAACATCATAACAGTAGCAAATAAAGCCAAACAAATCAACCATTGGAAAATATTACTTTCTTCTGTGATCAACTTCGCCTGTGACAACTCCGTATGTGTGCATGGTAGTGTGCCTGAGGTCTTCATCAGTCCACCATAGTTTGTTTTGAAGGGTTGTTCCTCATGGCAAAATTGTTATTCTCAGACTGGGGCAGTCTTGCAGGATGTGCTCTGGGGGCTGCTTTTATATACTTGAGGTCACACAGCTGAGTCTCTGAGATCCATTCGATGGAGGTATGCTCTGAGACTGCAGTGTCCTGTTCGAAGTCTGAAGAATGATCTGTGCTTTTCTGCTTAATTTATGTTGTTGTGCTCTGGGTTGTATCCTCCATTTGTTTTTTTTCACATCATTTTCTGGACTGTTTCAGGAAAGTCTTTGCTTCTGTAAAGCTTTGTCTTGGGTGATGCTGTGTTAGGCTCCCTCCAGCCATTGCAAGTTTGTCAGCATTTTCATTTCCTGGAATGCCACAGTGAACTGGTATCCAATGTAGAACTAACTCTGATTCCTTGGACAAAATTATTAATGAACTGCAGCTAATAGAAAACAGATAAGAAAAACAGTTGTAAAAGCTGAGAAAATTTAAGAGACCCATAGGACAAACCATTCTCGAATGGATGAGGAGACCAGGAAGCAGAAAGTCTCTTAAACAGATGAACTTTGCCCCTATTAAAAACCATATTGTTCTGATAAGTTTAGCAGAAAAACTAATGTGTACTGCTCCTCAAACCTCTCAGTTTTGTTAAACAAGATCACAATTTAAATATAAAAACAAAATAAATATAATAAGAATATATCAAAATTTGCATTGTCTGTTAGTACAGTTTTGCAACCATAGATACATGCATATTTTGAGTTGCTGTCTTCAAATAAATGTAGAATAGAACTGATGATCAGTATGGGCATGAATGGCTAATGTTCATGTACATATTATGGTGGCACATGAAATACAGCTTTACATATTTTGCTATTTGCCTTCAACTCTCTCAGTCCAGTATGAAACTCAACATCTATCTCTGTGGGAAATAAACTTAAACTATTTAGCAAAAATGTAAAAACTCTATGTCAGTGTTTCCCAGATTTTTTCAGGCATTCCCTTGGGCCTTAATCTGTTCCCCCTCCCTCCCATCACCAGCCCCAAAAAATAACAGACACGGTAACAATATAGAAAAATCCATAAAGTAACACTTTTCCCAGAGTTAAATTTAAAAGAGCATGATGTCATGAGATACTACTATCATTGACAGTGCTTCAGCAAGAGAACAAGTAGAACTGGATGCCTGAGGGACAGAGTGAGAGGTGTGTTTATCAGCTGAGCCATGGAACCATCCAGTATGCATACTCTTCGATATCTGTTGGGGGAGACTGAGCACCTATGGTCTGCCTGGAGTGCAATGATGTCAGTTTAATAACCAAAACCAAATCAGCAAGTTTTTAATGTCACAGGTAGTAACTACACTGTTCAACAGTGTGTGATGGATAACTTAGTAAAGTGAAGTTAGCATTCCAATGTCTGGTGCAAAATCAGTTTGCACCAAGTCATCATGATCAATAATTTGGAGTTGATACATTTGAGACAACACTTTCAGCACTACACTAAAACAGGATTCCACTAAATATGGTGTCAGAAATACAGCATAATTTTTTTTATTATTGCTCATGGTGCAGGGTAGAAATTAGATATATTCTTCTGTCACCAAAACTCATGGTAAGATTTCTTGAACTTTGCTTTCAGCTCTATGTCATTTTTAACCCAACTTGTTTTTCATCCACTACCTGACTGTGAACTTCATATACTTTGTGAATTGCTTCTCTAACATAAATCTGGGACATGGTGTATCCAAAATAGACTATTGTGGGAACAACATTTGTAGTAGCTCATGCTGCTATCTACATAATTAGATTTTCTGTAGAAGTTGTCTAATAATTTTGATTAACTGAAAGCATGGAAACAATAGTAAAACTTGGACTTGAATTTTTCTTGTGGAAACGTGTGAATCACTAACCATAGCAGAAGGTATAAAGAAGAAAATGTAATCTATTAAAATAAAGTGCTTCAGACAAATTTTTAGAATTCTCTGGACAAAGAGGAGGAGAAACATAAACAACCTAAAAGATCTGAATAGAGAACCTTGATAGCATAGTGCACAATGTGTGTGGCTCCAGAATCAAATTCTATAAGGGCAGTGGAATATTGTTGTTGACCACTAACAGCTTATGATAATCCAGCTTCAAGGAGAAGCACTCAAGTAAAGGCGTAGACATAATGTTGATTCCCATCATCTATTGTGCCTTTGGTCAAAAGAAAATACAGATCTAACACTGTATTCTCCAGTAGTCCTATACCACATGGTATTTTAAAAATCAGGTTTAGTACGACAAGGTAACTAACTCTGAAGTACTGCAAGGTGCAAACTTGCCTTGTATCAATAGCAGGCTCAGTAGTAGAAAACTTAGATGGCTAGGGCATATGCAAAGATGGACAATGGCCGCATTCCAAAACAAATGTTGTTCTGTGAACTTTGAGGGAAGAGGCACCAAGACAGACCACTGCTCAGATATAAAGATGCCTGCATGGACCAATGAATAACTTTTCCCAGCAAATGGGAAAAACTAGCTAATGATCAAGATATACGAAAAACAACATTGCACAAAGGTGCAGAATCTTTTGAAGAGAGACTTAGGGATGAGCTGAAAGACAAGAGAGATAAGCAAAACTCAGAAGTTGTCACAGTGAAACACTTGCCAATTGAGAAAAAGGATATATATATATATATATATATATATATATATATATATATATATATATATATATATATATTAAAAAGCACTGCTCTTACTTCTTTTTAAACTCTTTCCACGCTTTAGCTCACACTGCGCCATAGAGTTGTCTTCCTATAAGAGTCTTTCTAGTTTTACTTTTCTGTTTTACTTATAGTACTTTTTAACCTTGTTATTCTGTTAGGTTGTCCAGTTTACTTCAATTTAGTATATAATAATATATATATGTTTATTTATTGATAAGTAGTTGGGATCGTAATTTTTTTTTTTTTTTACTTCCCTTGAATTAACTGCTTAAAAATTGAGGAAATAAATGGGCGTGGAAAGTTAATGTTTGAATTTGAAAAAACCTAAACATTGAGTAACACTGTTCATAAACAATATTATGTCTCGAAAACTGAAATATTTTAGGCAAAATAAACATTATAATGGCTTAGATATAATGCAAAGCATGGTTCCTGGAAGACAAGACAATGGTGGCAACAAAACATTAAAGAAAACTAAAACATTACAATGGAAGGGCTCCAGGGAGCTGACTAGAAACTAAAAGTCTTTCTGGTGGGCTGTGATGAGAAGGACTTCCTACAAAGGACATGCTACTTGACAAGATGAGTATGCTTCGATACACCACTATTATCAGGTTGAATAAAATGGTTTTTCTTTGTTTTTCCAGATGCTTACTAACATTCTCTTTATCTGTGTGTTCATTCTTATCAAATATAGTTATCCACTCTTTTGTGATTTACACTGAAATTGTAATTACGTTGTGCCCCAATCACAGGCACCTTTGACATGTAGGACAAGTATGTCTAATTTTTGTCCTAAGCTGGTACTTAAGTTTGCCTGACCTGAGAGTCTCTTATAATTTACATATTTTGTTCTTTCTCGCACTGAACGTCAGTCGCTTTTAAGCCGCTAAATGCAGCTTGTGTATGATTGATTGGTAGAACCATCATCATTGCACTTCGGTGAGTAATCATGTGTGTTCCGATCTTTCTTACTCAGCGCAGTGCACCAACTCTGCAGCACCGGCGAGAGTCCTGATGTAATTTTGAAGATATTGAAATATTTTGTAGGAATTTTAAATTAGAAAAGCGTGTGTATGATCTGAGCCAACGAGCATATTCATGCAGACAAGCACATAACTACTGGCAGGATCAACCAGATAGCTGTCACTGACATGACTGCACAACCGTAGCTTGGGTAAAGGAGACTGCGCTCTGCACAGACATGATTAAAAGTGGACCTGGATAAATCGTAGGACTTTGAAGTGATATTGACATCCGCTTGTTTTAGTCCCATCTCCTTCACTCTGGATAGAGATGCGGGTTCACGCATGTCTGTAAAAAATAATAATCGATTCTGTCTGTATGTTTTATGGCATCGATGATGTCTGGCGTGTCCATTGTCGTCCTCCATTGGTGTCTGATCGCTCATTGTCCTTTCTTCCAACTAGACCCAGTGTGAAAATAAATGTTACATGGATTATCTGTGATGGGCTCAGTGTGTCGAACCATTCATGCCGTAAATAGCCACACTGGATTTTCTTGAGCAAGCTTATTGAGTCACTAAAGACAAGCATGTTTGTAATCGTGTGTTCAAGTCAGCTCAACGTCCTGAGTCCTGATCACTGCAATTGTTTCAGTTGTAAGTCTACTTGTTGCTACAGTAAAAGCACCACTTGCCTCCTTAATAGTTTTGCCTCCGGAGCTTGAAGACCCAAACATTTCGTTTGCCTGAACAAATGAGCTGTCCGCGTACATCATTGCATCAACATCTTTCGTATTTTCATATATTTGTGCCTGTATCTCAGAATGTTATGGAATACCAGACAAAATAATAAACATTATAAAGAGCCTCTATGATGGTTCACATTGTGCAGTTCGCACTGATGGTAGACACAGCGACTGGTTTATGGTTGAAACTGGAGTAAAGCAAGGCTGTATTCTATCTCCGCTATTGTTTGGAGTGGCATTGACTGGGTGATGCGAAAATGTTGCAGGGCGAAACTGGCATTGATTGGGTAGAAAATAGTCAACTAGAAGATTTGGATTTTGCAGATGATATTGCCTTGTTAAGTAGAAACAACCAAGATATGCAAAGAAAAACAGACAACTTGTCATCTATAGCATCAAAAGTTGGACTGCAGATAAGCTATGAAAAACAAATATAATGAAGACACCTATGGCAAGTAATGCAGATATCACATGGAATCTAAAATGATAAAAATAACAGAGCAGTTCACCTATTTGGGTAAATTTTGATTGCATCGGAAATGTTAAAAAGAATTTATGATACGAATTACAAAGCAACTTCAGCTTTTAAAAGTCTAAATAAAATATGGAACTGCAAGTTATATAGTATTAAAACTAATTTACGAATTTTCAATTCAAATGTTGTATCAATCCTAACATATGCCAGCGAGAGTTGGAAATGACTAAAGATATAGAAAGCAAGTTGAATGCATTTGAAAATAGATGTCTGCGAAAATAATGAATATAAAATGGAACGAATTCAGGAGAAGTGATGAAATCAGAGATATTTCTGGTCAACCACTAGTGACAACTGTTAGCCTATAAGAAAGAGAAGATGTAGATATGTTGGGCACACCCTGAGGAGAAATGATCAAAGAATATCAAAGCAGGCATTGAAGTGGGATGCAAAGGGTTCAAGAAAGAGAGGTCGACCCATGGAGACCCTGAAGGAATCTTGCTGAGACAGGCAGGAAATATCGGTCTCAGTGCCATGGAGGAGATTGAGCGAGCTGCCCAGGATAGAGCGGTATGGAGAAATTACTTGCAGGCCCTATGTAACATATAACGGTAGGAGAGGAATTATTATTATCTCAGAATTAGTGGGCGGTTGTTGTTTCAGTGGTGGTGAGCTCTCAAGCGAAGCTGGCTCAAACTCCACGGTGGGCAAGTTTGGAAGCAAATTCGTTTCGCGGGATTTTAATGCAGGTGAAAATAGACCTTACTCGTTCAGAAAGCATTGGCAACTACTAAGCATGCAAGTAGTGCCTAGACAATCAATGACTCGTTTACTGTGGTTGATGCTACTGTCCTGTAAAGGATACGCCACGATTTTCATTTTCATCTCAGAATCAACATAGTAGAAATTGCTTCTCTGCAACGTCTATCAGGGCAAGAGTAAAATGAACCGAAAAGGTGAAGTTTGAATCCACATGTATTGTAACCCACTCCATTTTAAGAATGTGTCATAGAACTACATACCATCGCGTATGCTGTCTTCGGCACGGTACATCCGTGATTTACGTTCGTCAATTAATATCAAGTACCAACTTACAACGCGTTTGAAGTTAATAACAGTAAATGCATGTCTCGATAAGCCGCTACCATACAGCAGTTCAAAGTAAAGAACATATTTAACGAGATATTTCTAAAATAATTGAAAAGTATTATAGTAATAATAATACAATAACGAAAGAATAATAAACAAGCAATATTATAATAACGATATGATTTGCTACATCCACATTTTTAGACCACTCTTTCTTATACTTCTTTACACACAGCCTCCTGTGAGCGCAGTTCAATTCCGCGGACTGGCAGAAAGCCACAGGTTCTCCAGATTTACGGTGTTCGTGGCACCGAACCGAAGGGTTACGATGTCCATGGCACAGAGCCGAAGAGCTGATAGCTCAAGTGCTTCTGGATCGAAAAACAACACACAAGAAAACAGCACATTTAAACGTTGCAGAATGCAAAACGTAAATAAATTATGATCTGGAGACGATGATTATGATTGATGGCCAACGCTGTAAACATACTCCGTCTCAGAACGCAATTTAATTTGTTACATCCGTAGTGACCGAACATGACAAAATATATTGTTATCAGCAGAGAGAAAGTAGAGAATGTGAACAGTTTTTAATATTTTGGTTCACTGCTAACAACAGATGGAAATGGAATGAAGGAAATAAAAAAGAAGAACAAACATGTCTTTACAACAAAAAAAAAAAAAAACACTAAAAACAGTATGAAACGGAACTGATAGGAAAACAAAGGTCAGAATACTAAGAGCATGCAAATTGCCAGTGGCTACGTATGGGTGGGAAGCATGGACATTTAATGAGACAGTGGAAAAACATATATGTGCTTTTGAATAAAAGTGTTCAGAAGAGTCCTCCGTATATCATGGACAGAGAGAAAAACTATATCTATTCGGAAAGAACTCAAAATCAAATAAAACTGCTGATGCTAAATAAGAGACAATTTAGGTTTAAAAGCCGAATGATTGACTTCATTGCACATAGTGTTACCCCATATGGCTCGGTCCCTCTCTACAGAAATGGCACGCCACCTGCTGAGAGTATTGCACTAAGCATGAACTCGTAGCTCCTGGAACAATCCTAGGGGTCTCTGAAAAACTGCCCTCGTGAACAGAACGGCGTGGTCCGATTCGAACCCACGACCTTCGACTCACAAGGCAAAGGGCTTAAGTATTTTGGACATATAAAAAGACACGAAGGGCTGGAGAAGACCATCATATAAGGAGTCATACCGGCAAACAGAAGAAGAGACCACGGAGAAGATGGATTCATGATGTAACTGACGGTTTGAGCATGACGGCTGCAGAGGAAGTACACCTGGCCTATGAGAGAGCGAAATTCCTAAGGACTGTTGGGGTGGCAAAGTTCTGCTCAGGACAAGCTATTTGATGATGATCTGGTCATGCAACCAGTAGTATCAAGTAACGGGTAACGTTCTGCAACATATCTCGCGCCAGTAGTATCAAGTAACGGGTACCGTTCTGCAACATATCTCGTTTACTAAAGGATCAGTTCATGAGTTATCTAACGAGTATTCGGCATGTAAATAATATTACTATTCGCACTACACTGGTTCCAAGTAGATCGTCTAACGGCGTATACGTCTGCTACTGTAATTGGGATGTTGTTACATAGCCTGCTCGAAGTGCTTAATATATTTGCCTTGTGATTGTTACACTGTATTTAACAGAAGAGAATTTTATTATTGGCGTATAATTCTGTAAACGTTAGAAATGTCCGGTGATATTTTCCCATTGTCCGTTCCCATTTATATCGTTGATGCATTCACCGACAGACCATTCTCTGGGAACCCTGCAGCAATATGCCTTGTGTCACCGGGTCAGGTATGTTTTCTTTACATGCCTACTTAATTAACGTCTAGTCTTGTTGCACATCACGCACGCGACTTGCATAAGGACTTTAACTTTCCATGCTTCCCAGTTTTTTTGTTGGTCCTCAGCGCAATGTATAATTTCAGTTATAATCTGTGCATTTCCTCTTCCATGTTGCATCGTCAGTTTTTGGGTTTTTCATTGATTCTCCTTTCTCCTGACACCCCTCTCCCCATAACATAATGGCTCTTCTTACAGATAGTTGAGATATGTTTGGAGTAATTCTCATAGTTATTGGTTACTGAACTAACGTCACAGCACTCAGGGCAGACCCATTATAGGTGCTCTCAGTTTCCCAACAAATATTGAATGGTATGCATACTGATGGTTCCTGTGGCTCACTTGTTAAACACCTTCTCTCTGCCCCTGAAGCATCCAGCCTTACTTGTACAACGTGTAATTCCAAACTCCTCTATCACTATATTGATTCAATGTCAATTTTAGTGTCCTCATCTAACAGTTGGTCATCAAGAGACCAAGAACACCCTTATCAATCCTAAACTCAACAATCAAAGTTTATTTAGCATACTCTTATTGATTTTCATCTGACAAAGGTTTTGTTATATGCTCAACTTGAACATGTACTTATATTTTATCATCACTCTTTTATAAGACTAGAAACCTGATCTCACCTACATTGAGACAGGTATCATGGAAACAATAGACTGAATGCTCCATGTGGGAAGCGAACTGAGACCATTTTAGGGGTCAAGGCACATGGCGGCAACATGTGCCAGGGTCAGTGAAGGGGCACTGATCAAGACTCTGCCCCCTACCTCATGTGGTGACCTGGTAACAGACTTTGGTTCCTGTCTGGCTAAGGGGAATTGGGGAGAATTACAGGTAGTGGTAGTAGTGCAAGTACAGAAAAGCAATGCAGGTTCAAAAATCCCTGAACAATGCACGCATCTCCTGGCTGATATCCGCTAAAATTTGCCCAAGTTACCAAAAGTACGAAACAGCAGCGTACAAAAGTCCACGAACAAAATGCTAGACACCCCTTGGAGAAAGGACTGAATTAAAGGGATGAGAGCTGCATCCCAAAGCTGAGATGTGGAGTGAAACTCGAGCCTATGCACGAGTCAAGCTCGCGTCAAAGCAGTTCCTAGATACGTAAATGCGATGGTAGAGGTGAACGAGTGGTCTTACCAGAAGCAGCAGCTTCCATCCGATGGGAAAGGCTGCAATGAAGGGATGAGAGGTGCATCCAATTTAGAAAAAAAGGCCAACTGCCCAGGAGTAAAGGGCCGCAAGCAAATTGCCTGCTGTAGGGCTAGAATCAATAAAAATTGCGAACGAATCAAAAAGTCTCGGCAAGTATCACAAAACACGGTAGTGCAGCATCGTGACGCTACATGGGAAGGTATGGGAAACCCTGACATGAGGCAAAGCGTGGAGAAATTATTGGGTAAAGTTAGTGAGCACAAATTCTAAAGTTGCGCCAGAGCCAACGAAACTGCCCTCCCTGGGACAACTGGGCAGGGTACAGTTGCAATAACAACTAACATCCCCGAAAGAACTGAGGTGGGTGATAGCAGCGAGCGCAAAACCTCTGTTCGTCTAAGGCAGACTGAAATGACCTCTAGAATATCTGTGTGCAGCCCCAGACCAGTGTTTCCCGGAGACAGGAAAATACGGGGTAAAATCCTTGCAAATTGCCTAGTAACGACACGCGCCCAAGCGGCTGAGAATACTCCTACCCAGGAACAAACTCACGTGGATAAAAGTATGTCGATAATGCAAAGGCTTGACTGGTACAACCCCAAGCATTGACTAAAGGCAGTACTTTTCAGACACCGATCATCCTACACAGATGACATCCACATGTCATGGCTCAGATCACATAAAGGCTAAGCATACTGCCAACATATGATCGTTTGTTTGACAAAGCAACACAAAAGGTGATACTTCCTGTGACTAGCCCTAGAAAGGTCGAGATCGTTCGGGTCTTTACCTTAGCGACCTCACCCAGTCAACACATGTAAGCTAATGCTCTTGCGTAGATCTAGCTTAAATTTATGGCATCAAAATATCATTAAGGAGTGGTTATCTTACGTTGTGTATGGAACGACCTCACCAAAGGCAGGAAAGCCGTTAGAGAAGGCACCGATATACCTTCACTAAAACTAATTCTGTCCGAGAAAGAGTTACAAGGACATTAGGTCTCCTGCAACGATCACTCTTGAAGGATCTAAGCTTCAAGTACCTCGGAAGTCGGTGAGACTGTCCATATGGTTGAGGATGCCTGTAAAGGGTAATATAGGCCCACGAAATTGGTCAGAAGCGCAATACCAGGCGTCATGACTTTACACCTGAATTAATAGCGGTGATCGAAGAAGAAAAGAAGACCATTTTTGGAGCTTGAGGCAAGCCCTGTTCCTTCAAGCCACAAAGACCTCAACGAATTATAAAATGGGGCTATATATTTCAAAAAGAAACAAATTTCCGTAGCAAATTTTCTCAGTTGAATGCAGCATATATGCAGAAGATATAATTGTCCCCCAAGTTAGCAAATTCAAACATATTAGAACAAGATGGAAAGTGACATGTATTGATATATTGTTCAAACACTAATTATGTCTAACTCCTGTTCTCAGGTTTTGACTAATGAACAGATAGCAGAGTGGGAACTGAAATGAATCTGCCAGAAACAGCATTCATATCACTTGATAAAGGAGATTTTGTTACTGGTATTGTTGATTTACACAC
Source organism: Arion vulgaris (assembly GCA_020796225.1). NCBI lineage: Eukaryota > Metazoa > Mollusca > Gastropoda > Stylommatophora > Arionidae > Arion > Arion vulgaris. The sequence goes on from JADZMA010000105.1 coordinate 54,121, forward strand.
TATTATGTTAAAAATACTTCACTTATTTTATCATCTGCTTTACAGCAATAAAATGTTAAGTATGAACAAATTATTTGAGTGTTATATTATAATGTTCAAATATGGACAATGAACAAAGCGCAGTCACAAAAAATAACTACATGTGAAATGCCCTGCCTCAAAAATTACCAACAACACCAGAAAAGACAGTCACCAACATCAACATAAGAAAGAAAGTTGGCACAGAACCTTGCTTGAATTACATTGAGAAACAAAGAATGAAGTGGTTTGGCCACTTAATAAGAATGCATCCAAACTCCACAGTCTTCTACAAGAGAACATCAGGGAAGAAGGCGAGAGGAAGATCACGAAAAGATGGTTAGATGGCATAGAGAATCCTGTCAAAGAGCAAAATAACAATCACCAAGCCACCAGAACAGTGCAAGACAAAAACAGAAAACCATGACATTGGGCAACAACCCGGTAGCAGTGTGACGACAAAAGAAGAAGAAAGAAGATATTATAAACAGTTTAATTCCTAAAGAAAACCTATAGTTAAGTTAATTCTGTCATTTGGTTGCCAGATAGTATAATAAAGAATCATTTATTCCCCACAACACTTTGCAGCATGCATGGAATTAATAATTATCTGAGCTAACTATTTATTAAATTTAACCCTCGTATTCCTAGCCCTTCAGAAAAGCTCCTACGAAATCCCAGGGCAAGGGAAATAACCCAGCAACACTGAAAAGTGCTTGTGAAATAAAATTCATAACAAATACAATTTCTAATCAATATTTGTGATTTAAAGTCCAATTTACAGTTAAATGGATGAGGTACTAGTTTGTAAACATGTATGGTGTCAATACCATGCAAGTTGGATGTAAAAATTATACAAGTGAAGAAATAAAAAAAGAGTGACATTATTGAAAGTATGTTTCACTCAAAAATGTCAGTTTTATCTACTATATATATATAAAAATGTATGTATGTATGTATGTATGTATGTATGTATGTTTGTTACCTATAGACTCGGAAACTACTGAACAAATGTAGCTGAAATTTACAGGATATGTTTGTTTTGATGCCGGGATGCTACCTGTCACAGTTTGAAATAGGTGAGCTGAAGCTTTTAGAAAAATCTAAAAAATAATAAGTTCATTTCATCAGAGTTTCTAACCAAATTGCCATTAACGTTTCCGGAAGGCTACGGTGTACGTATTAGTATTTACACATCAGATTTAGCTGAAATTTACAGGATATGTTTGTTTATGTTTGTTTTGATGTCGAAATGCTACCTGTCATAGTTTTAAATATTATGCTGACAATTTTAGAGAAAATCTTTAAAAATCGAATAACGCAAATTTCATCGAGTTTCTTCCGGAGTTTACAGTATGCGATCTACTACGATTCGATGAGTATGATTCAAGTCAATATTTCAAACAAGCCGTTACAAGCTGAATTTAAAATACGCAATCCAGGTTTGTTTCTAATCATGATCATAGATACTGCAAATCATATTTTAAGTTGTCGCCAACTATTCCATCAATGTTTGTTAGCTATGTTGGCAAAATTGCTCTATATTCGATTAAACCAAACAAAACTACGATCCGAGGAATACGTTCATTTGAGGGAAGCTATTGGCCTGCATTTCTATAAATGGCAAGATGGTTATTTTGCCATCAACGTTACCTGATGTACAATGTACACGTTATATGTATGAATATTACCCAATATTAGATTACATGACAGAAACGGGTTGACCATTTATTATTTTGTAAATCACTCCATACCATTGACCGCTTATAGTAGCGTGCAATTCTAAATTAGTACAACCATTTCAAATAGGTAGCGCGTGAGTAGTTTGACAAATGATTCATACAGTTTTCCTGATTTTTCAAAACATTTTACTCTCAGTTTCTATGCATTTCCTAATAGAATTTAATCAAATGCTAATTTTTTTATTTATTCCAGCGAAATATCAACAGTGATATTTAATTCCGTGTGTGAAGACAAACAAGATGCAGTTATTTCCACACGCTCTTCACGAATTTTCCACACATTTGCAATTATTATGCCTGAATATTACCAATATTAGATTACTTGACAGAAACGGGTGACCATTTAATATTTTGTAAATCAATCCATACCATTGACCGCTATAGCGGCATGCAATTCTAAATTAGTACAACCATTTCGCAATAGGTGGCGCGTGAGTCATCATCATCATTAATCCTCTCCGCTCCTCGTGGAGCATAGGGCCTCACAGTTGTTCGCCACTCTTCTCGGTCTCTGGCTGTTCTTTTTATGTTCTCCCAGGTCAATTGAGCACTCTTCAGCTCCTCAGTAAGACCTCATCTCCAAGTCTGCTTAGGGCGTCCTCTTTCTTTTCCTCATGGGTTCCACTCGAGCACCTGTCTAGTGACACTCGACTGTGTCTTCTGCAAGGTATGGCCTATCCATCGCCATCTTCTCCTCTTGACCTGTGTCATCATAGGTTCCTGCCCTGTTCTTATCCACAGATCCGTGTTTGTAACTCTATCATACCATCTCAATCTGAGAATCCGCCGCAAACATCCGTGACAAGGTCTGGATCTTATTTGTATTTGCCCTAGTGACTGCCTAAGTTTCCAGCCTTACAGCAACACCGACTTCACATTTGAGCTGAAAATCTGAGCTTTGTTTTCGTGGAGATGGCAGCGGACTTCCACACCATGTGCAGGATCGCAAAGGCCTGTCGGGCCTTCCTAATCCTAGCATTAATGTCCTCATCTGTACCTCCTGATCTGCTGATCTTACTTCCAAGGTAGACAAATTCATCCACATCTTCTATGTCCCTTCCTCAATCCGTATTGGATCTTGCTGTATGTTGTTGCTACGCATTACTTTAGTCTTCTCTTGACTGATTTTAAGGCCGACTTCTGTCCGTTTGTGCCAGAGCATCCACTTTTTCCTGCATGTCTTGTAGTCTATGCAAAAGCAAGGCGAGATCGTCCGCAAAATCCAGGTCTTCTAGCTTTGACATAAGTGTCCACTGTATGCCTTTTCCAGACCTGTCGTAGGCTATGCGTGTGACCCAATCAAGTAGCACCAAGAAGAGGAGGGGAACAGCAGGCATCCCTGTCTAACACCAGTAGTGACCTGGAACTCCTCTGACAGTCTTCCATCATGAATAACCTGGCAGGCAAACCCTCATACAGCTGCCTGATGATGTCGACAGTCTTCTCCGGCACCCCATAGTTTCTTAGGATCCCCACATTGATTTCCTATCTATGCTGTCAAATACCTTCTCAAAATCAACAAAGCACACGTAGAGCGGAGCCTGCCACTCCATTGTTTGTTCAACTATGATTCTTAAGGTGGCTATCTGGTCATTGCAAGATCTATCTTTCCGAATCCGCCTGTTCGTCCCTAAGCCTCTGGTCTATAGCATCTTTCATCCTGTCCAGAATAACCCTAGTGAGGACTTTGCTGGGAATGGAGAGCAGCATGATCCCTCTCCACTTGTCACAGTTTGACAAATTGCCATTCTTTGGCAGTTTCACGAGGAGGCCTTTCTTCCAATCTGCTGGTATCTCCTCCATGTCCCACACCAAGTTGAACAATATGTGGAGTTGGTTTACCATCTCTTCTCCTCCCTCCCTCAGAGCTTCTGCTGGGATATTATCAACTCCTGCGCTTGCCCTTGCGTGAGTAGTTTCGACAAATGATTCATACAGTTTTCCTGATTTTCAAAACATTTTACTCGAGTTTCTATGCATTTCCTAATAGAATTTAATCAAATGCTAATTTTTTATTTATTTATTCCAGCGAAACATCAACAGTGATATTTAATTCCGTGTGTGAAGGCAGAACAAGATGCAGTTATTTCCACACGCTCTTCACGAATTTTCCACACATTTGCAATTATGCCTCCCAAACGAAAAGCTATCGGCCCATCTACACCTAGAGTACGAAAGAGAAAGGAATTACTAGCTTCAGAAACAGATGAGCAACAGAAAGCAAGACTGCAAACTGTTTGAGTAGCCACTGCTGAAGCCCGTTCGTCCTGAAACAGACGAGCACGTGAAGCAAGACTAGAACCAATCGAGTCACGCACTCTCAAGTTCGTTCAGCTGAAACAATCGAGCACGGGAAGCAAGTCTGCAAACCGTTCGGATCGCACTACTCTATCCAGGACGAACACTGCGCTGATTTAAATCTAGGTGCATTCCATTACAATACTAATTATGATTACAGTCTTCATCCAAATGTGGTTATTGGAAAAATGGATAGATGCATGTATTGCTACAGTTTTAATCAAAATCCTGACATTCGTTGTTCATCATCTGTTTGTCTCGATCAAGTACATTCGATCGAGTATTGCAATACGGTGAAATCGATCAAGTACATTTGCAAATATGTCAACAAAGGAAGCAATATGGCAGTTTTGGAGTGGCAAATATAACTGCATCCATCGATGAAATCGAACATTATCAACTGGGACGTTACATTAGTAGCAATGAAGCAGTATGTCGCATTTTATAATTTCCAATCCATGAACGACATCCAACAGTTGTTCATTTGGCAGTCCACCTTGAAAATGGACAGCGCGTGTACTTCACAACAGAAAATTCACATGCATGAGCATTGTCACCATTGCCAACAACGTTAACTGCATTTTTCTCATTGTGTAGAGATGATATATTTTCAAAGACGCTACTTTACTCTGAACTGCCAACATACTACACATGGAATGCAGTAGCGAAAAAGTTTCAACGTCGCAAACAAGGTAAAACAGTTGAAGAACATTCCAATTTATATTCGAACAACACGTTAGGCGTTTGTACCTGTTCATCAAACAATGCAGAATGCTTTTACTTGCGATTACTGTTAATCAACAAACATGGACCAACATCCTTCCAAGAATTGAGAACAGTTAACGTCACGTATGTCTACTTTTCGTGAAGCTTGCCAAGAATTAAATCTTCTTGAAACGATGCACATTGGGACACTTCACTCGCTGATGCATCCAATACTGCACGACCACAGCAAATACGCACATTATTTGCAGTAATTTTAACAACATGCTTCCCATCCAATCCAAAAGAACTTTGGGAAAATACAAAGACTACATGAGTGAAGACATCCTACATCGCTTGCGTGAGACGAATCAAAATCCTGACATTCAATTCACACCAAACGTATATAATGAGGCATTGGTTTCAATTGAGGACATATGTTTGACAATCACTAATAAAGCACTGGTGCAATTGGGAATGGATGCGCCAGAACGATCTGCAAACAACCTTTTCGATTGTGAGTTGGAGCGAGAAACACTTTGATATCAACGAATTGAGTACTTTGTTCAAACGAATCTTCCAAAATTGATTCCAGAACAACGCATAGCATATGACAGAATTATGCATGCAATTACCAGCCAAAATGGGGGATTGTATTTCATAGATGCGCCCGGAGGCCAGGCAAAAGTTTTCTCATTTCACTTATTTTGGCAACCATGCGATCACGAAATAATATTGCACTGGCAATCACATCTTCTGGAATTGAGGCAACTTTTTTAGATGGTGGCCGAACAGCGCATTCAGCGCTGAAATTGTCGTTGAATATGCAAATCACTGAGACGCTAACATGCAATATCAACACAAATTCTGCAATGGGTAAAGTACTCCAATTATGTCAACTCATTATATGGAATGAATGTACTATAGGCGCACAAAAAGCATTAGAAGCGCTCATCGACACTAAAAGATTTGAGAGGAAATGACCAGCTCTTCGTGGCGCACTCATTTTATTATCTTGCGATTTCCGGCAAACTCTACCAGTTATACCAAGATCAACACCCGCTGATGAACTTAATGCATGCCTGAAATCATTAGTTTTATGGCAACACATACAGGAATTGACTTTGAAGACCAATATGCGTATACAACTACAACATGATACGAAACCGCTGAAGCTTTCGTAAAACAATTGTTGGATATTCGAATGGGAAATTGTCAATCGATGATTCCACACGATGTTTCACATTGCCAACAAACTTCTGTAACATCATAGCGTCCACAGACAAATTGATTCATAAAGTTTTCCCAAATATTGCACATAATTACAAAGATCATGTGTCCACGTGCTCAGTGCACGTGCAATATAAGCAAAAAAAAAAAAAAACCAAGGATGTATATGCCATGAATTTGAGCATTCAAAACAAAATACCAGGCAAAGTGATAACGTATAAGTCCATCGATACTGTAATGAATCAAGACGAAGTTTCTCAATTATCCAACTGAATTCTTTAATTCACTTGATTTGCCAGTCATGCCACCACATGTTTTAACATGAAAATTGGCATGCCTATCATTCTTCTCTGAAACATCAATCCACCACAACTTTGCAACGGTACCAGGTTTTTAGTGACAAATATGATGAACAATATCATCGAAGGTACAATTTTAAATGGAAAATTTAAAGAAGATATACTATTGCCACGCATCCCAATGATTCCAGCCGACATGCCATTCGAATTCAAACGCTTGCAGTTTCGGTCAGACTCGCCTTTGCAATGACCATCAACAAATCACAAGGACAATCACTACAAGGTGTGGACTACATTTGGAAAATCCAAGCTTTCACATGGACAGCTATATGTGGCCTGTTCACGCGTCAGAAAACCTTCTGATTTATTCGTTGCGCACAGGCGGAAAAACAAAGAATATTGTATATCAAAGAGCACTTCAATAAACAGAATTAAATGAAGCGTTAAATTGTAAGGTTTTTTCCAAGAAAATGAACAAAACGACAATGATCCAAAATAATTATTAAATATTGTTTTACCGAGTTTCCTTTAAATTCAATTTCTTTTGGAGGCGTACAGCGCAGAGGTACAGCTAGTTGAGGATAAATGTAAATTGAAAGGTTGAAAAGCAATCTCCTTTACAGAGGTTTATTTTATGTGTGGGGCAGCTATCACTTGTTTCCACACACCTTCGTGATGCAGTCCTCATCTTCATTTAGAAACACTAACTGCGGCTCTGCATTTTGCCAAACAGTAGAGTTGAGTCGGTTTGATGGTTGGCATAAATGGAGTTTATCAGTGCTGCAGTATCTGGGAGTTTATCAGTCCTGCAGTTGCCTAGCCTGCATGTTTGTATGGGCAGGAGGCCCTAATACAATCAAGACAGAGGTTCAACCTTGCACATGTCCATTTTGTCCTCATGGAACGAATTTGGAATTGACAATGAGGTACAAATATTTGCTGATACTTTCAAATCTATTTCTTGACACTATATTTGACAAAGCAGGCACATTCAACAGTTTATCGGTAAATCAAAACATTCTGTAGTAAGCTAACTGGTGAGTTTGACACATAAAGTTTACATAAAGAAAGATCTTGATGTAATGAAAAGGAACAGTGCCTATGAAGGATCTGGATTTTTTTGAATTTTCCTAGAGCAAATGCGTTGGTTAGCCCTGTCCAATTCTAAAAAAAATACCTCACGCAAAAATCGTGCGTGCCGTAATGACGTAATGACAAATAGAGAATATTCTGAATCTGAATCAATGTCATTTGCAGAACCTGTTTCTTCACTAAATTGTTTGATATTGATAGTGCTCAGCTGTTGACAACTATTCTCTCTCAACTTTATGACCTGGGTGGACGGAGGGAAGCGGCGGTGTTCGCATCCATTGACAATCGTAATTCATTGTAACTAATGATTCACGTAAACCGTCGTAAAAACTAGAACTAGCGTCGTATATTTTCGTATGCAAATCTTGAATTAATTATATATCAAGCCGATTTATCCACGATCTCCTGGAAAATTTTCCATCAACTGAATCATAAATCACAAGTTTTCCAGAAAATATAAGGACTTTTTCAAAAATTCGCAGATACGCAACCAATAACACTAGAAACATGCGGACTTCTAAAATGATGGTAGCCATTATCGGCAATGACATCAGTGCTAAATTTAGCGTGTCTATTTGCAAGGAAAGATATCGAAAAACAATTTAAAAGGTATATACCCGGGTAATTGACCGCTATGAGTTTATACCGATAACAGAGCGCATTGGCGCTCCAGGAATAAGAGAATAAGAAATTATAAAGGTTGTTTAAAGCCTAGAATATATTTTATTGTTTGTATAATTCTTTGCTTGAAAATTATGCAAGTGAAATGATGTGATAATTTTCAGAAAATGTATTTGGACTGAGATTTTTCACACCCACTGTTGAAATTGATCTATGTGGTCATGCTACACTAGCATCTGCAGCCATTCTCTTTAAAGAACTAGGTAAGGATATGACAACATAGAAAGAACAATTTTCAAATCTTCATGTAATATTTATATATAATATATATATCAGTTATATGAGGACTATCATCATAGCACTCGGACATGTCCATAGGTGCTCCGATCTCCGCCTCAGCAAATCCAGCAGCATCCAGCGACCCAACACGCCAGTTCGATGTTGATTAATCAATCTCTTTGCATATTTAGTATGTCGTTCTTTACAGGCTGCACCAATATTGACACCCATCTCTTTCAATATGGTCAGCGAGTGGAATTCACAGCCCTGAAACTCCTCTGTTCAGAAAGACTCTCAATGCGTGAAGAATGTCACTTCGATCCATTGCAGCTCCCTCTGATATTGTAGCTAAGCCAGCCAATCTATCAGCTCGTTCATTACCCCTAACTCCTGCGTTGCCCGGGACAAAACTAAAGGTTATTTCTCTGATCATTGTCTGTACCAGTACCAGCTACTTGTGGTTGTTGCGTAGGCCCCACTGGCCTCTCTTATTATTTTCCTCCTGAGCGTGCTGAAAAAGCCCACGCCAGCGTTGTTGTGAATGACTGAACCATCGGTGTAAATAACCACATCTGTATCATTGATGATGTCATTCAGAAGGCCTCCACCTCCACGTTTAGCAGTGATAGATTATTTTGTTGCAGTTTTTCTTAATAGATGTAATAACGGTGAAAGCAGTCAGAAATTGAGGTGGCACAGCAATCCATTCCTCTCCTGTTTCAATTCCAGAAGGATCACATATTTTCCTAAGCGTATCTTCCGCCTGACTCAGCCATGATCTGCCTCTCTTGAGTCTACACCCTTTCTCCTTAATGAGTTCTTCATGGGGAGGATGTTCCTTGTTTGCATTGATTCTTAGATATGATCGACCCTCCAAGTTTCAATTCTGTTAGCAATAGTTGGGAGATTAAGAAGGAATCCCATTGACACTCCTGGTGTATCTTTGGTGCATCCCAGAATGATGCGCATAGCCTCATTCTGAATTCTTTCCAGTCTCACTGTTTGCGTAGGACTAATTGTTAGGAAAGCGCATGCATATTCTATACATGACAGAACAATACCTTGGTACAAGAGCACAAGAAGGCGTTGCTCAATGTTAGCAGCCGCCATGATTCTCAGTGCGGATAGTGCGTTCCGAGCCTTGGCAATAACTTAGTCGATATGGTCCCTAAAGCATAGACTGCGATCAAATTTTACACCCAAATAACTCATAGATGCTGTTCAGGTGAGTGTATGTCCATCTAACGTAACATGTGGTGTGTCAGACTTCACAATGTGATTATTTAGGAGAACCATGATAGCACAGCTTTGGTATGGTTTATCGATGCACCAGAAACATCACACCAGGCCATTATGCGGTTCAGTTCTTCCTGGAGTTTTTTAGCAATTTCATCCCTGTTTCTCCCTGTCTGTACACCATGATGTCATCTGCAAATGACAGTGTTCGTCCCCTGCCAGATAATTGCTGCTTCGTAATCATTATGGTGAATACATTGAATAGTACTGGAGATAGTGGAGACCCTGGGGTAGGCCCGGTGAAATTTTTGTCTGCACAGAGTACCAATTACCACACCTGAGTGCCACTTTCCTCACGAACAGGGCCCTTGCAATCCATCTTATGAGCAATGTATCGATTTTGAGTAGCGTGAGCATTTGTATAAGGTATGTGATTGGAACTTTGTTGTAAGCATCCTCGAGATCTAGTACAACATCACAAGTCTCCAAACCAGCCTGGAAGCCTTCAAAGACATCATAGGAAAAGATCGATGCATTACACCAAGTTTCTTTATTCGCCTGTATGCGCGAGGTGGAAGGAAACATGCGACGTTCCTCCAAATCCCAATCGAGCCTACATGCCACTAACTTTTCCAGAAGCTTGCCCACTGTGTTCTGCATTGCAATTATTCTAAAACCGCTTATGTGGTTGTGATTCTTGTTAGGTTTTGCCAGTGGTATTAAATAACTGTGTAGCCATTCCTCCCTGATCTAGCCATTTTTTAAACTAGTGTTGAATTCTTTACAAAGCCCATTCATGTCTTCGTCCGATATCCTGCTTATGTCACTGTATTGGATACCATCGGGCCTGGTGCAGTATTGTGTGATCGCTAAGCATTGCCGTATTTCATCACTCTGAATTCAAGATCGTCATTCCACTCCGTGTCGACACATTGCTCTGATAACAGGGAAATGATATTGAGTCTTGCTTCCCTATCATTTCGATTCGTCTGTTGAATAAAATGATCCAGAAATGCCATTCCTTTAGCTTCATCAGTTTTTCGCCACACCAGATCGTTATCTTGAAAATCTGGTATGATACGTCTGTGTGGCGCACCGTTCATGGCCTGGTGAAACAGCCAAAATTTCTGGAGGGAGCTATCAGAAAACATTTGTTCACAAAATTCTTCCCACCTAGCTGACTTTGCTTGGGTAGCACAAATCTTAAAAAGTGCCATTTTCTCATCCATGTCCACTTTCAACTTCAAGATATACTCAGGCAATGCTGTGGCTAGCTCAGGCGTGCCTTTTGCCATGGATTAACCGCTCTTCTTTTGGTGCGCCAAATTGTTTCAATCTCCCATTCCACCACAGGGCTGTGTTATATTCTTCGCACCTGATGAGATACTTGGGCCTTGGCGTATCGAATTTTACCAATCGTGTCTCGAGCTACGTTGTCATACGTGAACGCTTTCGATGTAATCTGACTTCTGCTCGATCGGCGCCGCTCGATTAAGACAACGCATGGGCAATGATCACTACCATGGTATCCCAAGACATCCCATCTACAGTAGGGAGCAAGGGCAACTAGTGCCAGGTCGATTTCCCCATCTGAATCGCCCGGTCGTTTAGCCAGCCTGGTTGCTTGACCTGTATTAAGGCACACCAAATCTGTTGGGACCAATGTATCCTCCAATTCCTTTCCCTGTCGATTGGTAATGATATTACCCCACTGTTGTCCTCTGGCATTGAAATCACCACAAAGAGGATATTACTTTCATCCTGTTCGAATATTCCTTGCCACCTGGAGGCATCTACCCTTCCGTTACATGCATATACATTGACAATAACGAGGGTGTTGATGCCTGTATTCTAACAGCATGTAATTGCAAGTCATCGCAATTCCGTCCTGATACATCTACTTCAGACGCATGCAAGTTATTGCGTACAAAGATAGCCTGTCCAAGATGTTTTCTGTTGTAGAATACATGAAATCCAGGGGCTTGGATTGTACCAGTACCAAAGTTGGTCTCCTGTAATGCAACACCGTCAGCACCGTAAAGAAGTTTGTCCAAGATGGGACGCTTTTGTCTGACATCGCGCAATTCCAGTACAGTATTGACGTGGTGGTGACCCAATCTATCACATTTTAGCTTTCTCTTTCTAGCTCCTGCTCGATTTTTCTTTCTTCGCCCTCTTCTCCTACGGGTACCTAAGACAGACACCATACCTTTGATGTATCCATATCCGTTGGTAACGCTGACACCGTGTCTTTGCTATGCGTGTTCTGGCGCTAATATATATTTCCTCTCTTAACATTATGTGTTACATAGGGCCTGCAAGTAATTTCTCTATAATACTCTGTCCTGGGCAACTCGTTCAATCTCTTCCATGGAATTGAGTCCAAGATTTCTTGTCTCAACAAAGTTTATTCCAGTGTTTATAAATACAGAAGTCTTAAAAACAGCTCTCCAATGAACAGTAGACATAAGGAGGCGAAGAAGGGCAGACAGACGTGTAGCTTTATCAATTCCTTCATATTAACTGGGAAACTTCAACCTTGAATGTGTCCAGTACTATCACTGGTGTCTTTGTTATTTCTCCTTGTCATATTCACTTGTTTACCTGTTCTCATTCCATGAATTATTTATTCCTTCTTGACATTATTGTTCTGAAGTTGCTGTTTTGTGTATAATATGAGACATACAATGTTGATACAACTTTACAGTCTATTATGCATATAGTGTTTTAGATCATTTTTTGGCTTTTAATTTGGATAGTTTAAAATGTTTAGTTTTAACTCTTTACACTTTAAACCTACACTGAGCCACGGTGGAAGTCTGTTGCACGCTTTAAGCCGCACACTGCGCCATAGAGTTGCTTCCTTATAAGAAGTCTTTCTAGTTTTACTTCTACTATTTTACTTCTACTACTTTTTAACCTTGTTATTCTATTGGGTTGTCAGTTTTCTTCAATTTAGTATATAATAATATATATATGTTTATTTATTGACAAGTAATTGGGATGGTTTTTTTTTTTTTCCTTGAATTAACTGCTTAAAAATTGAGGAAATAACTGTGCGTGGAAAGAGTTAAGGTATCTAGAAAATTTAAGTATCAGTCAAAAACATCGATTTCTCAAAGTGTTTAGTTCTATAAAGTGCAACATTCATACTTTATCGATTACACATAAAATTATGTTGTTTTGTTTGCGTATTAGCATTACAAAATTAATAAGAAACACCCAACTCCAACCTTTTTTCTTTCTTATTTTTCTGCGTTATCACTCTCACTAGATTGGGATTTCGGATTCTCTAATAAAGGCAGCCGTCTGCCTCAATTATCAACCACATACAGTTTGTTCAGTTTAAAAATTGTTTTTTCTAATTCCACGTTTAAATTGAGTTTTCTCAAAATCATTTTCCCCTTTTTTGTGTCAAAAATCCCTGAGTTTTAACTAATACTAAAGCTAGAGAAACGAAATTTGAGGTGAATATCCCACATATAATTTTGTAGCTACAGGTCTATTTCAAATTACATCTTTCTGAAAATTTGTTTTTAAAATTAATTTTTAATGTGAATTGATGACACATTTTGTGCAGATTTTTGGCAAGCATAAGTTTAAAAATAAAACATATTTCTTGTGATTTTACAGAAAATAAATGGACCTGTAGCTGTAAATATGATTACAGTATATGAATCACCCTTTATCTGATTCCGTGCCGTGGAACACTCAAGTGTAACTATTTCTTATCTGCCTGGACCAGCTCGCTCAAAAAATGATTACTATTTTGTTGAGTTTTATTATTTTTGTTCGGATTGAAGATTTATATTAACGGAAACTACTTAGAAGTGATGTAAACGATAACGAATACATAGCAGCATGGCTAATGCTAGAATTCGAATTGAAACGGATTTCATCAATCATTTTAGGATACCATGTGACCGTAAAAAACTAGTGATTTTTATGAATGTTCATGATGCAACTTTGTTAACGGTTAATAAACCATACACTCCTTCACTATTTTCTTAACGTTTGTGTATTCATAAATGGATTACAGATATAAAGAGAGCAGTTAGACTGATTTATTCCACATAATGTTCATCAAGGCCCTTGAAAAGTTGGATTTTCGTTCTCACAATTTCAATTAGTTTTTTTAATTCATGCTAATATTTTTCAAGCATAGTCAACACAACATTATATTTTTGAACACAATAAATATTTTATGAAAGTACATTCATTTATCTTTAATTTGATATATAATAAGTTAAACTTTAAATCATATTTAGAAACAATATTTTAGTTTAGCTAAAGTATGTGTACAATATTTTTGAAGCTAAAAAATAATTCTGTCCAGAGGCAGAAAAAACCCGGTAGTGAATCAGTTAATAAATGACTACATTGTAGGACTCGCTTCTCAAGGCTAGTGGTCTGGGTTCAACTCCCGCAGTGTGCGTGTAATTTTCCCGACCGCGACAGCTCTCAGGTCAACCCAGCCTCAACTGGGTACCAGACATGCTCTAGGAAAGTAAAGGCGGTCGGTGTGATGCTGACCACATCACCCATCGTGTGCCGACGGTCAATGAAAAATACAGGCCTAACACTGTATTGCCTATATACCACGAGGTATGAAAGGGTTCCTTTACTTTTTTTTTTACTTACACATTGTAGGAAGACGTTTGTCTACACTGATGGTTTCATTATTTGACACAGTTGGAGAGCATAGATCTTTATGGCTAGTACTAAAGGAAAGGTCATTAACACTTTCGCTGCCAGCCATTTTTCAACAAAGTCCGACTCACTGCTACCGCTATTTTTACGGCATGATCAGTTTTCAGGGTGACAATTTAAAAAAATTGTAAAAAATAAGATAATAAACTTAAGACTTTTAAACTATGGAATAGTATTCATATATTAATGAGCTATTAACTTGTCTATATGTGGAATATATTCTTTATAATCCACAAGCTATTGTAGTAACTGATATCCCATGACTTATCCACAGTATAATATGCGGTCGTTTTCAAGTTAGGTGTCCATCACCTACTCCTGTACCCTGGAATGTCTGCTATCGATCTATAAACATTGTCATGTGAATCACAGTTCAAATTCATATCACATTCAGAGTTCGTTTTAACACTATCACTGGCTAAAATGTCAGAAAAAGAGTCATTTTGGACATCACTATTCATCAGCTGCGTCGTCCATTTTGGAAATTTTTGTTTACTTACGAAAAATTGCGAAAAATCTGACTTATACCGACGTTTACCGCGTTTGTGTTAGATCCGCCATTTTGGAGAGCTCGTCGGAACAATATGGAAGTAGTACGTCACAGGACCCCCATTTTCGGCAAGCGATACTCCCGTTAAAAAGACATCGTCGACGGCATATGTCGGCGACAAAGTCGACGACGGCAGCGAAAGGAGTTGGTGTTATCGCCGACTTTTGTAGTCGTGGCGCGAAAGTGTTAAAGAGGCGAGAGGCACATATGTGTCAACTATCAGTTGTCCAACTATTGCGGACTTAGTGGTGTCAAAATTCTTGGAGTGGCTAAAGACGCAAACATTCACACATCCATGCCCAGTTACTCTATGAGCATGATACAGAAGATCAAAACCTGTTATCTAAAAAGACAGTGGATACAATTAATACAAAATGTGAGAATCCAAACACTCATTTTACACTTTTTATGGGTTGAAGTACAATGAGAGAGCAACTGCTCTGATGGGCAGTGCTACATTCGAGAATGAGTCTTCTTTAGCTTCTGAAACTCCGGTGCACAAGCTGGACATACCGCCTGTTACAGCAAAACAAAAAAAACCTGCAAGAAAACTCAGTAGATACTTTAACCAGCACAAAATAGGAGTAGTTCTAAACACACTAAAAGACATGCTTAGGAGGAGATCGAAGAAATTATGGACATCTGCAATGAAGATTATCCTCAAATGAACAGGAACTATTTTGAAAGAATGCAAAATTTGCTGTCAGTGATT
>JADZMA010000106.1:0-69368 GCA_020796225.1 Arion vulgaris
TTCTCCCCATCATCATCACCATAAATTCATCAAACCCGATGCAGGCAAATTTCTGCAGATGTCCAGTTGATAACTCTGCATTTCCTGGTCTGATACAAGAACAACCTAAACCAGCTGCATCAGCTGCTTCACCCTCTGTGGAACAGAACAGACATACATTTAACATAATGTTAAAAGATACAAATAAGTAATATATACTTTTAACCTCTTGAAGAAGTCTCAGTTATTGCAGATACATGACAAGACATAATAGATCCTTTACGAAGTAATGGTTCATTAACATTGAAAAAAAAAAAACTACGCTGATTGTTTCAAAACTATGTTACAAGATAAGACTACTGTTCCCTACTATTACCATCAAATAGCTTACCTGAGTAGAACTTTGTCATCTAATAGTCCTTGAATTTCCCAGGCTAATTCGTGGAGAATTTCTAATTTCTCTCTGATGTCTCACCCTCGGCTGCCATTTTAAAATCATCAGTACATCAGTGAATACGTCTATGTGGTCTTCCTCTTAGCCAGGATGCCTCCTTCATATAATCTTCTGCAACCTTGTGTTTTTTTCTTGAATAAGTCCAAAATACTTCAATTTCTCACTTCTTATTGTAGCATCTACCATTTCTGTGATTTGAATACTTTCTGATATATCTATTTGCTCTTTTCTCTGTCTATAGTATACAGAGACTCTACTGTAACACCTACATGCAAAGACATGTTTTCTACTGCCTTGTTAAATGTTCAGACTTCACATCATACATTGCCATCGAGAAAATGCATGCTGTTGGTATTCTGATCTTTGTTTTCCTATCAGTTCCATTCTATGCTGTTTTAGTCATATTAATTTTTGTAAGGCTATGCTGGTTGCTTTTAATTTCCTCAATCACATTTCCATATCTTTGTTAGCAGTGAACTAAGATATTCTTTTTTTTTTTTTTTTTCTTTCGTCCGCTTTCAACTCAAATGAAGTTTCATCTCTGAAACTGATTTTTGCGTGAAAATCGTTTTTCCAATTTCTTACAATGGCAGCAGCGTGCACATTGTAATTACTTCTACACTGGCGCGTGTGCTCAATGTATCTTCATTAGTATTCTTGCTACAGGCAGATTTTCTCCGATTCAGAGGTACTCACGTTATCGTCCTGAGTAAGACCAGGGGACTCGAACAAATGCGGACAGTAGGTTCGAACCGAGCTATGAGGCGCTCTCCGCTGCAGGCGAGCTACTATCAACTCTCTAGGGAGTCCCGCAAGATATTCAAACACTGCTTTTCTATTTCTCTCTCTATTATGCATATTATAAAAGACAACCAAGGTATGGATTATTATACAGAGTAGTATTATTCTATAGTCTATCAGATAGGATGAAAGTATACTATGTCTTCTTTGCGTTGTTCTTTACAGCCAATTTTAATCACTCTTTGTATATGTTTGATCTTTGCAAGAATATGTATACGTTGCACATTGGTTTGGATGCCTAAACCATAGACTTTAAATGTTTAGGACGTGCATCCAATTTCAGCAAACCTCCTTAGTTGCCTCTTACAACATGCGTGGCAGGTAACAGTGGTTCTATTCTTACACCCCAAAATTTGTTCCTGGTAACTACTCTGCGAAATTATACTACGAATTGTCAAAGCAACATCAGCTTTTAAAAGTCTAAACAGAATATGGAACTCATAGTTATACTGCTTTAAAACTAAATTTAAATTGTTCAATTCCAATGTTGTATCAATCCTAACATGTCAACTAGAGTTGGAAAATGACATAATATACAGAAAGTAAGTTGAATGCATTTTGAAAATAATGTCTGAAAGATAATAGACATAAATTGGATGAGCTGGACAGTAATGAAATCTGAGAAATGTTCCTAGTTACCACTAGTAACAACTATTTTAAGAGAGAAGATGGAGATATATTGCATACACTGAAAGAGATGA
Source organism: Arion vulgaris (assembly GCA_020796225.1). Lineage (NCBI taxonomy): Eukaryota > Metazoa > Mollusca > Gastropoda > Stylommatophora > Arionidae > Arion > Arion vulgaris. The sequence goes on from JADZMA010000106.1 coordinate 1,936, forward strand.
TCAAAGAATCACAAAGCAGGCAGTGAAGTGATAGACAAAGGGTTTAAGACTGAAGGACTCCTAGCAAACCCTGAAACAAATTTTATTGAGAGACAGAAATATCGTTCAATTCCATAGAAGAGATTGAACAAATTTCAGGAAGATGGTATGGAGACATTGCTTTCCAGTTCCATGTAACATATAATGGTACAAGTGGACTATAACATATAAAACATAATATGGTTAATCATGAACGAAGACATGAGCAATGTTACAATCATCTCCATATCACAATGAGAGAAAGAAAAATATATGGGAAGGTTGAGTACAGAGGTTTCACTGCTAATACGCTTTATGCTACAGTGGGCATATGGGTTTATTGTTTTATTTACTGAAGCTAACCCTGTAGTAAAATGGCTCACTTATACTTATAATTTTATAACACTGAAAAAGAGACACACAAAAAATGAAGGATGGAGACAGAATGATGTAGAATGCAAATGTACACTATCATGCTATGAGTAAGGATTGATGATTTGTGTATCATATTACCTTCAGGACTATCTGTGAGAAAAGGATACAATTAGGCTCGTTTAATTTCAGATCAATTTCTTGTAACCCTTCTTTTTTACTGCCTGTTGTTGTGTCAAAGTAACAAGAAAACCTGACAAAAAAAAAAACCAACACACATTACAAATTTTGTATTTCTATGCACTTCATAGCTGAATATTCTTTTCGATTCAGCAATTCTAATTCATGCGCAATATCTTTCTCTCTTATCCTTTCGTTCCCAGTGGAATATGGGGCTGAAACTTGTCATTAACATTTATATTCATTTTTCAATCTAGAGCTAGTAATGAAACATTTATTAAGTCGAACTTAGTGGTTCGAGCATGTGATGAGACAGTTCACTCTCTAAGACAGGAACAGTTGAGGGTGGAAAAAGGCAAGGAGGGCAGAGAAAATCCTGGTTTGACAACATCAAGAGCTGGTCGAGCAGAGTTTCTCCACACTGCTGAGGAGTTGAAGACAGAGATTCATGGCATGCTTTTGTTGATGTCTCCACAGTGACACTTTATGACCCTGAAGGGTTGTAGGCTTTATTATATTATATAATGAAACAAATGCTGAAATTGTACCTAACACTATTGTCTGTTTTTCTGTACAATTTCACAAGAGCCAATTTGATAGATTTTGGTTGTTAGCTCTTAATTTCTCCAATGACATGGAGGAATATTTCTAACAAGCGAATATGGAGTTCTAAGAACTCTTAGGGAAGCACCTGAGCCAATGAATATGGTAAATAAATAGACAGTAAGTAAACTTCTAAAGCTCCATATTGACCACTTGTTAAACCACTCTTTTGTGATCTAAGTTATTGTCGCATGTGCCAGTTATGCGCCTATAAGTAGGCTAGCACATCCGATTTCTGCGATGTTTTTTATTTACTAGGGTCACCCGTGTTGTGCCGGGCCAGCAAGGAAGCAAGAATAGTACCACTGCAACCTACAAGGCATGTCATAGAGCGACTGATGTAGGACCTAGAAGCTACCTAGTAATAAAAACATAGCAGAAATCGGATGTGCTCCGTAAGGCGATAACTGTGCTAAATGAGTGCTCTTGAGCTCAGATCACATACAAATCACATTGAGTAGTTAACGGAGTGGTCAATATGGAGCGATCGAATAAAAAGGAGTAAGATGTACTAGGGTAGCTTCCCTAGGCCCCTACCTCAGTCGCCTCTTACAACCTGCCTTGTGAGGTTGCAGTGTTTATTCTTTGCTCCTGTAAGACCCGGAACCCAGGTGGACAGTAAACATATTTAGAGCCTCTGGAGGAGACCTGAGTAGTTGATAGTAGCTCAGCCTGCTAGCTGTGAGATGCCTCATGCTGGGTTCGAACCTACTGTCCGGCATTTGTTGAGTCCTGGTCTTACTCAGGACGATAACGTGATACCTCTGAAGTCGGGAGAAAATCTGCCTGTATGCAGGAATACTAATTACAGTACATTGAGCACATGGCTGCCAGTGTAAGTAATTTACAATGTACGCGCTACTGCATTGTAAGAAATTGGAAAAACAGATTTTCACGTAAAAATCAGTTTCAGAGATGAAACTCGTTTGAGTTGGCGAGATGAAAAAAAAAAAAGAGCCTCTGGAAAACTTACCAAACAGACTTGATACACAAACTTATATTTCTCAACGAGACATATTTGAGAAAATGGTTGTAGAAAACATTCACAACTGCATCTATCAAGCTGGTATAGTTTCAGATCTGATTGGTCTTATAGGATACCCAGAGCTGACTTACTCCCAAAAAACTTACATGTAAAAGATTGCCTGATTGGAATTTGCAAATAAAGTTTCTGCCTCTATGCTGCAGAAGAGTAGGACGTAATTGTGGAACCCTTCATCTGAAAGCAATTTCAGCACTGGCGACATCATCAAACAGTCTGTAAACACAGAACACAAAATGTCATTAGTAAATATATAAATATTTTACTATAACCAATTTAATTGACATATGTTCTTATATATAAGTATTCTACTCGCTTTGAATTCATCGTAGTCTCAGACTGATTTGGTGCTTCACCATTGAGGTGAACTGTCTGTGATTTCTGAGGCACTTGTAATTTAGATCACAATTAAAGGATCTGGATTCCTGCTAGTCCAACCCATACGCTAAAATTTTTGGCCAAACTACGTATAGAACCTCCAGAATTTTCACAGCTGTAGTCACTCACAGTGTTATCAACCAGACCCCAATATATCATCTAAATTGCAAATAATTTGCATGGATTATTTATACACAAAATAAGTATCACAGTTCCTCATAAGATTCTCAGAAACTGTAACTAATACAGGTATGAACAAGTCATCTAGAAAAACTACAAATTTTCTCTCATAATCTTGATTCTATATTTAAGTAGATGATATTGTTATATTCATTTCAAAGTTAAACAATAACTTTTGGGGAAATTCTTTCTATATTGATATTGCATACACTTATAGAATTTTCATTCTAATTTTGGTGACATTGCTCATCCCTTGTCATTTATGAGAACAGATATTACAAGCTATCAAAAGTAGAACTCTCTAGAAATATATCCTAGAAAAATAGTGTAAGTGATGTAATTACCAATAATTTATGTGGAAATATTGTAGGTCTAAAGAAAGTCAACCAAATAAAACCAAACATAATAACGTATGAGTAAAATCAACAGACATGAAAGTCTGGAAGTAGTGGTGATGGTGGTGTGTTAGACTGATTAGTCTTGTGGTTTTGAAGTAGCATTTTATCTATTAATGTGTGATTCATACGTAATTAATGTCTACACTTTCTTCTATGTCAATCTGAAACTTCTGAACAGTCCAGTTTCTACATACTATGTGTGCCTTCATTCTTAATACGTTTGAATCATTCACATTGTGATTTTGATATCGTGAGAATGTCAAGTCCGTAATCTACAGGACATAAAAGTTGATGGAACAGAAGGACAAGTAGTGATGTGATGCTTGTGGTTGCATCTGTGCAGTCAGATTGAAAATGTTATGTGATGTGTAAAACGGCAGTCTCTATGTCATCCTTTTACCCTCTATATTTAGAAGTTAGTTTCCTTGATTCTAACATGAAAAAAGTTGAGATCAAGTCTCATAACAATATGAGAACAGAGAAATAACAGTTTTAATATTTAAGTGAGAACTGAATGTGAAATAGCAAACTTACTCCCCCTTGATCTCCTTGGTTTTGTATGCATCCTTCCATATCAATCCTTGTAAGTTTTTGAGCTCTGTTGTTTTTCTGTCATCTTGCATTTGCCACCTGACATTGCTAACAACTGCCGTTACCACATCTTCCTTGCTTGCATCAGCACTAGGAATTTCTAACTACTCAACTTTCTATCCTTTCTTTTTGCAGCCTGTTTAAGAAAATTATAATTTGTTCCATTTAAATGGGTTTATATATTCAACATTTATCCTAAATTTCATTGATATTAAAAAGGCTTTTGATAGCCAGCACAGAATGTCCCTGTGAAATACTCCGGGATGCTATGAAATACCGACCAAAATAATAAACATTATCCAAAGCCTATATGATGGTTCAGGGTGCCAAAGTCTATATGATGGTTCAGTGTGACCATTGACAATGGCCAAAGAGACTGGTTTATAGTTTAAATCGGAGTAAAGCAAGGCTGTATTTTAACCCCGTTATTGTTCAGAGTGATCACTGCCAGAGAAAGTAGGAATGAATAGTACAGCTCAAGTTATCAACAGATAAAATGACAATTGCAACACTATATTTCAAGGAAAAGTTAGTTTAAAAAAATGTTAATAACAGTTGGATTCATGGAGGCAAATCCTCTCTCTGTTTAGACTGGATTTATGGAGGCAACTCATTTCTCTGTTTAGACTGTATTCATAGAAGCAAACTCATCTTTCTGATTAGACTATTCATATAGGCAACTTGTCTCTCTGCTAAGACTGTATTTATGGAGGCAATTTACTCTCTGTTTAGACCGTGGCGTGGGAAACTGATTGCAGATTGACATTTCTAAACTCAAAGGAGCCCATATTGGTGATCAGTCCATTTTAGCTAGTCTAAAGTATCAGTGACTTCAATTTTTCCTCAACTCAGAAAACACATGTGACTTATTTCTGTTGGGGACTGAGAACCAACTGCACCAGGAAACAAACACCATTCACCTGTGCACAAATCCAACTCAATGACAGTGAGCTTTGCCGACTCTTAGAACAAAGTCACTTAAAGAATGTTTCTCACCTGATCTCTCAGGTGCAGCTACAGCCTTTTTGTCGTCAGCATTCTCAAAGTTCTTATTCAAGAAGCTCTCGATATGGTTTTTCACATAAGGGAAAAGTGTGTCCTGGGGAGGAAAACATAATTTACACAATTTTAAACAACAGTATTGTGCAATCTCTTAAAATGTAACACTTCCCTATAAGCTTCAGGTTACAACTGAAAGTATTCAAAGAAATGTGGATCTGGCTAATTATGTTGATAGATCTATTCTTGAAATGACATTGAAGATCAAACCATAATCATCATTTAGTGCTATACCAACAGGTACAGGTTATCATTTTCTTTCACAACTCTCAGTCTCTTGTTCTAGCTATGAGTTATGATACTGTTTTCACCATGCCATGATCTTAAGCTGTCTAGAATCTTTTCTCTGTCAACATCTCTCTTCCCTTATATCTTGCCTGTTGTCACAATGTATTCAAGCTTCTCTCTTCTCATAACATGTCCAAAGAATGTTGATTGTTTTTTTCTGATGCATTTCATAAGCGATCGGTTCTCTCCTGTTTTCTTGATAACATTATTCTGTCATCTTTTCTGTTCATAATATTCTCATCCTTCTTCTATAAAACTACATCTCTGTGAGCCTCTAATAAGACACTATTCTTGTAATTTATGCACATGATTCACATCAGTATGTGAGAACTGGTTTTCAGGCACTGTAATACTCTCTCATTTCCCATGATAAGTTTAATTATACAACAGGTTTCTAATGTTAGAAAGCTATCATATTTTTGTTAATTCTATTCTTTATGTCTCCATTACATTTACCATCCTAATGCAATTTTTGTGCCCAGGTATTTGAATTGCTTTTCTTGTTTTAGAACTATTCAATTTATTTGAATTATATATCTTTTGAGGTGACTTTGATATAACCATGACTTTTATCTTATTATTTACACCAGATCTTTTTGTTGGCTTCTGTCTGTCACGGTTTCTACCATTGCTTATATGTACTTCTCACTTCCAGCTAATAAGACAGTATCATCAGCCTAGCCTTCAGTTATTATCCTGGTTTGTTCTCTATTGTCTTATAATATTCTCACTGTACAGTGAGAAGAAATCTGTGATAATGGACATCCTTGTCTAACACCATTCTTAACCTGCTAATATTCTCTATATTTGGTTCTTGTATCCTTATAGCTGCTGTTTGTTACCAAGGACATATTTGCAATTACCCTCAGATCTTTATCATCTATATCTAACTTTTTCAACATGTTGATATTTTTCTGCATAACATTGTCAAATGCTTTGGTATACTCTATAGATCAAAAATATATCTTTATTCCTCACATTTTGGGGATTAGTATAACAATGGATGAAGGCATCAAGCGAATAATGAGCAAAGCACAGTCGTAAAAATAACAACATGTAAATGCGTATATGAAAGTCACCAACAACAGTATAAGAAAGAAAGCTAGCACAGCATCTTCTTGAATTACACTGAGAAAAAGAATAAGTGGTTTGGCCACCTAATAAGAATGCATCCAAACTCCACAGTATAGTCTTCTACATCAGAACATCAGGAAGGAAGGCGAAAGGTAGACCACGAAGGGATGATTAGATTGAAGCATGAATCCTGTAAAAAGAGCAAAAGATCACACAAGCCACCAGAACAGTGCAAGACAAAACAGAAAACTACTGACACTGTGCAACAACCCAGAAGCAGTGTGATGACAAAAGAAAAAGAAGGCATGGGCATCCAAAGGAAACTTGGAGAACTGTGACAAGAGAGTTGAAAGATTGTGGCCTGAAATTGGAAACAATTACTAGAAAGGTGGCAGAATGGCAACAATTAAAATATATTGTGTAAGCTTTATGTGTCAAACATAGAGGATATGGAATTGTGATTTGTCATTATAAATAAGGTGTATTGCATTAATCTGTGTATCTGTCTTCAGCCTACATTGATTTATTTGAGAGTGCTTCCTGGTCCCTAACCTTTGTTTTTATTTATAATCCATCAAGACGCAGATGTTTGTAATCAGAGTTATTTGCTATTATGAAATCTGCTTTTCTGTGCTGCAAATTTTTAAATAGTTTTTAGTTCTTGCTACCCAGGTTTATCTGAGTTTTCCATCTTAGTTAACATTAATAATGATGTGTACAGAGTGTGTTCTTGCCAGGCTCTGCATCCAGCATAGTTGGGGACGACTAGTATTTCATAGGAAGAACGAAAAGTAAAAATTAGTAGCCTGTTAATGACCTGTAGAATGCACAAGACTCTATTTTTCATTGGTAAACCAGGAAATTTTGACTACATGATAAAAGGCTAACGAGGCAATGTCTTGCTAAGAGATGGATCCCTAGGTCAATTTTTGGGGTTCTACAAAGGGAGGCGACAAGGAATTTTTTAAAAATCATGCAAAAATCAGATATGCTGACCTACAGGTCTGCAAGTGCCTAACTGGCACAACAAACTCATGCTCTCGGGTGCAAATAACATACCAACCACAAAGAATCCTTTGACATGGGGTTGAAGTAAAGCAAAGGAAGAAGAATAATGATATTCAGAAGAAAAACAATTTGAATGTACTAATACATGCCCTAACGTTAGAATATGCGTTTAGGGCCTGCCAAACCAATGTGCAACGATACGTTCTAGCAAAGTTCAAACATATTCACAAGAGGGATTAAATTGGTCGAAAAATAACGAAAGAAGAAGAATGTACTAATTGAGATTCATACAAACAAGTTCAATATAGAAATAAGTATTATAGGGGAGGAAAGAGTGTTCAGAAATTAGAATAATACATTTCCATATAATAATCAGTTTTAGGATAATGTAAAGAAAGCAAAAGTTGTCACAGTTTAATCTGTATTAGATTGCACTAAGAACTTACTATTTATATGAAAGTTAAGTATGTTCTAACATTCACTGTTCTATACCAGTCTGAGTATGTATACATTATTATACTACATAACTTGGACATCTTGATGTGTGAGATTAAATATGCAATTATTATACAACATAACCTGGACATCTTGATGCAGGAGACTGAGCACCTATGGGTCTGCTTTGTTGGATCAATAACCAGTATAATTATATTTTTAGAGTAGAAAACAATCATCAATAAATGTAAGTATTCATCTAATGTCATCATCAAATAGAATTAGCAGCATACAGGCTTGTTAGCAACATATAGACAGATTTGAACTTTTCATCTTTCAGTAAGAATAGTATTCATAACTAAAATGTGTTTTCGTTATTACAACTAAAAATAGAATTACCATAAAACTAGCACCCCCATTTCAGGAGAAATAAATTGTTCCCAAACAGGAACAATCCGGTTATCCAGCAGTTTGAAATCACGTGACCTAAAAGGCACGGGCAACTTACTTCAAATGATTGGCATGGTGTCACAACCTTCAGACCTACATACATACATACAAAAACTTTGCTTTAATATAACATAACAGCTTTGAATTGAGCACACGTTATTGTTACTTACATCTCCTGTATCTATATGTTTTATAAATTATAATCTTAAAACTGTATACTATTAAAACTGATAACACAACACGGACTGCAAATTATACTGTTGGTGTTACACACCCATTTGTTTATAGAGCATGATCGATTACAATCACCATGGAAACCGGAGATTTCAATAGCAATTTATCTGTTCATGAGCAAAATGTACACGTACACATGATCCATCCACATGTCTAAAAACATTAATGAACCCAACAAAACGGTCGTGTCGACATGAACAATCACACACATAAGGCATAATGATAAAGCGGTAACGTAAGATCCGGTTGATAAACAAATCAACAAATGTGCGACGGATGATTAGTTTGGTTATAATTGGTCTCAAAATGTATTTATTCTACTAAAATACGTGTTTATCTCTTTCATACTATATGTTAAGTCTTATTAAACACAAATTTGCAAGTAAAATGCTAATGTAACCCTTGAGAAAACAGGAGCTAAAAAAGTGGACAGTGTACTGTACTTAATGGAGAAAGACTAGCTAGTAATTGCTAGAGCGATCGAGGATGCCACTTGCAAATTTACCTTCACAAACGAAATAGGAGTAGTTGTTCCTTCTATATCAAACAAAATTGACCTCACGCCAACCAAAAGGGACTCTGCTTCTTCAGCAGACCTTTTCTGTGGTTCCATCCTTTATAAAAATTACAAATATTGATAATATCCTTCAAGATCGAGGAACAAAGACAACAGCGTTATACAGAACACAGTGAGACAGGTACGCTCTCCATTGATTGGACACGAGAGGGCGCTTCCAAATTCGTGAATAGCGTTTGCTGTTCCATTAGTTAAATTTCACGCTCCCCTTTCCCTAACATAAATACTTCATTTAACAAATAATATTATTAGACAGAGCCGTTTCATAACGCAAGTTTTTCTATCAAATTATAATTTTATTTTCTTATGTTAATAGTGTCAATATACTACAAAATCTTGTAAATTAAAGAATTAGCAGAGGTGGTGATGTCACTCCCTTTGTAGCAAAGCGACCGTTTTGTACTGGTATATCATCATCATGTGTCAAGGGCCGAGCCTTAGCTGACGAGTATTCTCACAGATGCCGCATTACAACTCTTCGAATCTGAACACTTATTCATAGATAGGTGAATTAAAAATAAAAATAACGGAAATTTTATATTCAATGGGGAACAGCAAAAAACTGCACTATAAACTTTAAGAAATTGACAGATTACAGTCTGGCGAGTGCAACACCAAGGCCAAAGACAGATGATGCTGGAGATTCATTGCAGCCAACCTCGATAGGGAGACGGCACCTGATTATGATGATAAAATTCAAATATAAAAACACGAAGTAAGATAGTTTTACAAAGTACAACACACTAAATCGACGTTTCGACCATAATCGGGCCAACGTTGCATAACGTTGCAACGTTATAACGTTGGCCAGCCATAATCCTTTATCAAACATCATCATCAAGGTGCGTATCCTTTATAGGACGTTGCTCTTTTTGCAGCACATTTGAGATTCACTCTGTCTCTTGCCAGTTCACCCACTTCGTCGATGGTCATGTTCATGGCTTCTTTAATATCTTGTAGCTATCTTCTTCTTGGTTGCGTCCTGGGACCCTGCCCTCTAGAATTGTTCTTTCCAGGCCATCGTGACGCTTGATGACCAAAGTATGTAATTTTTCTGTATAGTATGTTGTTTATCAGCCAATTCCCTTTAACATTTAGTTCTTTCAGGACATCCGTGTTCTTTCTTTTTCTGCCCATGGTATTCGTGGATCTTTATGTAGCATTTTAGTTTCGAAGGACTGGATTTTGTTCTTAATTTTTGTGTAATAGTCCATGATCCACACCATAAGTAGCACTGGGAAAATGCATGCTCTCAATATTTTTAATTTTAGTATTTTGCTGGTGCTTTGCCACATGTTCTTCATTGTGTTTAACTTTGATCGCTATTAATCTTTTGAGATCTCTTTGGAGCAGTCACTGTTATTGTTAATTATTGAGCCCAGATATTCGTAGCTCTCTACACATTGGAGTTCTTCATTCTTTATCAAAAAAACGGATAAGATATATGGAAGCCAAAATTATGTTACCATATCATGAGCGACAAACATAAAAAAATATCTCCCACATCTGTTAAAAAGTCGCAACTGAACTCATCCGTTTTCTGAATGCATTTCTACAATTCAACGGTGTCAATATTACGATCCATCAAGCCGTTTTCAAAAAAGCCCAAATTTGACTTATTCTTCTTCTTCTTCTTCTTCGATCGTTCATGGCAATTTGCAATTTACGTCGAAAGCACTGCATGGACGATACAACAAATGGAGGGTCGTTTCAGTCGGCGCTACAGCGTAACTCGTGGGTTTTTCGCTCGCCGCCATCACCCGCCCCAGTTATTCCGGGGATGTTAGTTACGACTGCAATCGAGCATTGCCGGTTGCCCATGGCGTGGCAGTCCGTTAGGAATCCCCAAACCCTCAGTTCTTCCGGGATGTATTTTAGTCGCACAGTACCTTGCAGGTTTTCCCAGGGCGGTAGTTTCTTATGCCACTAAACGCAACGTTCTTTGCGCCTCGGCAAACCTTGCCCAGTACAATGTGTCTGCACCAGGCTACCAATGCTAGGTCAGCTGCAATCTTCTCTCGCACCAACACGAGGGTAGATTTTTATTCGTTACGGTCCTGTCTTATTTATTCTTGCCGACGGGCTGGCAATGTTTGCCCCCCTCCTCAGGGCTTCGAGCTTCTCCCTACGTGGGCATACGTTTGGTCACGGGATGCACCTCTCATCCATGTCTGAGACGTTTCGTTGCTGTTTCTTTGCGTTCAGGGACTTGGGCAATATCTTGTCGGACATCGGTCAGGAGATTAGTGCATTTTGTTTGTATGTATCTTTATCGTTATTCGTACTACCGCTACCACTACCCGTAGTTTTCTCCCGATCCTGCCCCTCTTAGCCAGACCGGAACCAGAGTCTGTTTCAGGGTCACCGCGTGGAGGTTGGGGCAGGGTCTTGTTAGCGCGCCCTCTGCTAACCCTGGCTCATGTTACCACCATGACCATGGAGCCTTTGACCCCTATTTGACTTATTCATTTATCCAGCTACACTTTGGCTCTTGCTCTTATGCACTATATCATGTAGTGTTTATGCTGTACCTAGTAATGAAGATCTTCTTCTTCTTTTTCTTTGCTTCGTTCTTTGACCAATTTTAATCACTCTTTGTGATATGTTTGATCTTGCCAAGAACGTGTATACGTTGCACATTGGTTTGGTAGGCCCCTAAACGCATAGACTTCTACACGCTTAGGACACATGCATCCGATTTCAGCCTATAATGAAGATCTAAAATGTATGCAGAATTTCTATTCGCCTAGGACAGAAGTCAGAACTTGACTGCTCTAACACTAGAAGATCGCGTTAGCTTTCTGTGGTAGCAAAGAATCAAATCCCTGTCTCATCTCGTCACATGTTGTAAAACACGAATAAGATGGGTAAAGCCGGCGACCGTACACTATTTTTGGGGGTTAAAACAGCTACAGAGACAGAAAAATAATTCCTGGATTCTCCGAAAGGAGTTAATTTATTTTAATGTTTGTTGGCCTGCACGCTATGATATAACCAATAACAGACCCGTCCTTAGGTTGAAAGAAGCGGGAATCGGCTTAAAGATGCTTTAATCCCATACATAACATACGAAAACGAGAGAGAGAAAAAACTGTTCGTGATGATCCTAACGCCATAGTGGAAGGAGACGGAGAACGTGTCTGAACAGGGTAAAAAACTAAGGAGAGCACAGGACTATGATACAATTTGCCTGCTGGAACGTAGAACAATATATGATGCTGGTAATACAACTCACTACCCACAAAATCAGGGTCAGCTCGTCTTTAAAGGGCCAGTGGGTCTGCCCACCAATAATCGAAGGGGAAAATTCCCGGGAATAGGCAAATAATAGTAAATGCCCCAAAACCATGTTTTCTCAGGAAAATGTGTGTCTGGCTCTACCAAGAAAAATGACTACGAGCCGCCACTACACAAAATGATATACAATATATAAACATACTGAGACTTACCGGAAATAAATGACTCGTAAGAGGAAGAATAACAACTAACCTTTTGATAGGACCATCATCATTGCACTTCGGTGAGTAACCATGCGTGCTCCGATCTCTTTCTTGCACAGGAAAATCTCAGCTGCAGTGCACGAACTCCTAGCACCCGAGGTCCCCGATTTAATTTTGAAGATGGTGAAGATATTTTTGTATGGATTTTATTTAAACTTTTCTATTGAATTTTCAGGGCAGCGGCTTTCAGCCTGCTCTTCTCGATCTTGGAATGACAAGGGTTCTTTACTTGCTCAAATTGAACACGGACCTACGTTTATCGTTCGTCTCCGATAGGACTAGGGAAATCGATCTCACCTACACTTCTTCTTCGAACGCTCCATATCAACCGCTTGTTAACCACTCTGTATGATTTGTATGTGATCTGAGCATAAGGCGATTGTACGTTGTGCCAATTTTGCGCCCACAGTAGGCCAACACATCCTATTTATCGATGCTTTTTTTTACTAGGTAGCTTCCCTAGGTCCTACATCAGTCGCCTCTTACGACATGCCTGTAGGTCGCAGTAGTACTATTCTTTGCTTGCCTGCAGGCCCGGCAACACGGGCGTCACCTACACTGAGATCAGGGATCTCTGGAAAAATATCAGATGGCTCCACAAGGGAGCGAACCTGGTACCTTTGGCACGAGAGACGGCGCATAACCTCTATGCCACAGAGACCCTCACCTGGTTGTGTTCGTAAGGACGCTCGTATTACAGGCTAGGGTAGGTGTCGTAGGAATGAGGGTAAGTGGTTCGAATCCTGTGTTTGTCTATTTGTTTTTCGAAGTCTTAATACTTGTCACTGTTTATTTGTTGATTGCAATAACAGAGAAACCATTGACTCTCTACTCCGATAGATTAAACTAACAGAGAAACCATTGACCTCTACTCCGATAGATTGCAACTAACAGAGAAACCATTGACCTCTACTCCGATAGATTGCAACTAACAGAGAAACCATTGACCTCTACTCCGATAGATTGCAACTAACAGAGAAACCGTTGACCTCTACTCCGATAGATTGCAACTAACAGAGAAACCATTGACCTCTACTCCGATAGATTGCAACTAACAGAGAAACCATTGACCTCTCTCGATAGATGCAACTAACAGAGAAACCATTGACCTCTACTCCGATAGATTGCAACTAACAGAGAAACCATTGACCTCTACTCCGATGATTGCAACTAACAGAGAAAACCCTTGACCTCTACTCCGATAGATTGCAACTAACAGAGAAACCTGTTGACCTCTACTCCGATAGATTGCAACTAACAGAAACCGTTGACCCTCTACCCGGGTAGATTGCAACTAACAGAGAAACCATTGACCTCTACTCCGATAGATTGCAACTAACAGAGAAACCATTGACCTCTACTCCGATAGAAGCGATGAAATCTATATAGAGAGCGCCCCCTCCCAATGTTGATAAAGGAGGTAGCAGGAAAGGGATCAATGAAAGACTACTTTTCTTTACGTTCGTTCTTTACGACCAATTTAATCACCTTTGTGATATGTTGATCTTGCCAAGAACGTGTATACAGTTGCACATTGTTTGTAGCCCTAAACGCATAGACTTCTGCACGTTTAGGACACATGCATCCGATTTCATCCAAACCTCCTTAGTCGCCTCTTACGACATGCATGGCGGTACAGTGGTTCTATTCTTGACACCCAAATTTGGGCCCCTGTAACCACTTCAGGGAATGAAAGACTCATGACTGTACTCGTTCGACTCCAAACTCACAGTTATATACTGTTACGTACCAACTAATGAAAGTGGATCTCGTGACATATAGGTTTGTATATCTCGTTAGCAACGGTACTCGGTTCGCTCCCACGTGGAGCCATCTGGATATTTTCCCAGTTATTCCTGATCTAGTGTAGGTGAGATCGAGTTCCTAGTCCTATCGGAGACGGACGATAAACTAATGCCCGTTCAAGTTGAGCACGTTAAAAATACACTGCAGTTCAAAATCGAGAAGAGCTGGCTGGAAAGCTGCTGTCCATATTTAAATATGAAATAATTTTTAATTAAAATTTCCTCGTCGGGGACCCTCGTCGGTGTTACGGAGTTTGTGCACTGCCGCTGAGATTTTCATGTTTAAGAAAGAGATCGGAGCACACATGGTTACTCACCGAAGTGCAATGATAATTGTCCTAAATCAATCAATCAATCAATCAAACCAACTTATGAAAATTATGCCGAGACAGAGAAGATGAGGAACAATAATGGGAGGTAATACAAACATATGAAGGGCTGGGAAGACCATCATGGAAGGAGCCTACCGGCAAGAGAAGAAGAAGAAGACCACGGAGAAGATGGTTTCACTATGTAACTGATGGTTTGAACATGACGGCTGCAGAGGCAGAACATCTGGCCTATGAGATAGAGAAATTCGGAGGATTGTTGGGGTGGCAAAGTTCTGCTCAGGACAAGCTATTTGATGATGATGAATAGCAATAAGAGTAGTTAAATAAGCAACATTCATAACTATTAAGACTGTAAATATGGTGCGGGAATCAAGTAGTGTTATTAGAAGTGAGAAAGATCAATAGCTAAATCATCAGCCCTAATCCAAATATTTCACAACGATTTTTTCTGATTACCTCCCTTAAACTGTAATGATTCGGACAAAAGTAGTTGAAGTAGAGGTAGAAGACTCATATTACTTAATAGCCGTCCATCGCAAGCGATGACGACAACAATCTCAGACGTGTGCTGCACTCTCTGTGTGTGGGAGGTGAATGTAGAGTCCAATTCTAGATCAGAATCCCCTACCACAGGTGGGGCAACATGATCAGGTTAGACATGTGTTCTGTGTTCTGTCTTTTCGCGCAGCTCGTTTTCTCTGTGCATTAACGGCACGATGATTCTCAGCTATGCGGGTTCCTCTTTTGTTGATAAAGCGCCACATTTGGCGATCTTGCGCAAGGGATGCCTATGGTGTCTATATCGGAACATTTCAGAGACACTTCAAGAGTGTCTTAAAGTGTCTCTGATAATATTACTTATAGTAATAGCAGTGTTTGAAAAAGACTTAGGGATGAGCTGAAAGACAAGAGAAACAAGCGAGAACATATAAGTTGTCACAGTGAAACAATTGCCAATTGACCGTCTGTAAAGACGAAAAAGGCCATATATAATAGCACAGTGGTACCCATTGTAAAGGGATAGTCATCCAGGGGATGGCAGTGATATTGCTCTCATTGTTTATTTAAAAAAAGCCATAATGGCGTGTCCTTTAACGTCCCTGACAGTCAAGTTCAGCGTCTGTCATTCTTGTGGCGGAACTGTTTTAGAACAGTGAGGAGATGGCGATAATGGCGTTAGAAACCAATAGCTCAAAAAGACATGGTTCGTTAACCTTGGGACGTAAATCATGTAGGAGAAAGTAAACTCTGATTACAAACCTTCGCCGCCTTGTGTTATACCCATTCATGGAAAGAACTGGGAAATAAACGCCGAGATAAAATTTGGAACAGGAGTCCATAAGGCAGTATGTCACTGTACTAATTTATATTCTGTAAACAGCTCGTGGTTATTTTTCTTGTGGGGCCAGACACAAATTTTCGGAAAATCATGTTTTTGGGATATTACTATTATTTGTCTATTCCGGGGAAATTATTCACCTTTCGGTTTTGTGGGCGAGCCAGAGCCAACTATAAACTACTGGGCCTTCGGGCTCAGGTAAGAATTGTGGAAATCAGACCCCAACTACACCACGTGACCTCGTATTCAGTATTGGGTATATAGGCGAATTCATTTTAAAATCAACACAAAATGCTAACTCGAAGTTATATTATGCAATAAGTTAAGTTTAACAATAAGGAATATCAATATTATAAATATTTTCACCAATAAATAACATGACTTACAGAATTGAGTAAAATTGCAAAAAAGCGTGCAGTGTTCTATCAAACATCTGTAATTTCCAGATCCTTTTCTTATCTAGGTCAGGGAATACCCGGCCAGTTGTCTGGCCTGTGCTAAGACCTGGCTGTGGCCGAGCCACACTGGCCTTTAATGACGAGCCGCCCCTGCTGGTAAATCCTGCGACGTCGCTGGCACCAAGCTGTACGATTATGCCGCTAACTTGGATTTGTCAACTTCGTGGAGAGAGGAACCCTGCCGGATAATAAAGATTCGCAATATTAATATGTCCAAATATCGCTGCGAGAATCTTTTTCCAGATTTCTATCACGGTGTCCACACAACACGGAAGCAACAGAGATCGGCTATAAGTCATCTGCTACCTTTGGCGAAGAGCTGACGTCAGTGGTTGCTTCCGACGTTTGGCGGAATCTTCTAATTGCATTAGACAGCTATCGCCCACCTCGCTCGGCAGCTACCGCCAATAAATGAAAGATGTCTATTTACGGTTCATCTGCCTCCCTGGTGCGTGGGCTTAAGACAAACACCGAAAAAGGAACTATAAATTATGCACCAGTTTATTTTAAAGAAGTTAAAGTACAGACAATTCTAACATAAATTTATAATTGACTGGCTAAAGCAACTCTAAACTTACCAGTCTGCTATAAAAGCCGTTTGCGACTTAAACATATTAACTCTAGCACCGTTGCCTGCGCCCTTTGTCTGTTCCGTTTGACCATGTGCTGAACTGCTCATAATTTGTTTCTTTGCTAAAATAGCTAAACATTTACAGTAAAGCATCACTACTGATTCTGATCACTACTGATTCCTAATTTTCTTTACTTTTTTAAAGCTCTCTATTATATTGTAGTAAAAGTACATTAATATATCTACAACATTACTGTCATCCAGTAAATATCGTTAATAAAATTCAGATTAATTTATACACACACTTCGAGTTAAAAATGAACACAAATTAATTCGGGCAAAGTGTGTTTTCAGTCCGATAGTCAATTTTTAAATATTATATATTAATTAATATATGCACCTTTCATGAGTCGCATATAAATTGCATAACTAATCAATATTTCTTTGTAAATTAAATCTTATCCGCCGAGTGGTTACCGGGGCTCAAATTTGGGTGTAAAGAATAGAACCACTGTTACCTGCCATGCATGTCCTAAGAGGCGACTAAGAGGTTTGGCTAAAATCGGATTCCATGTCCTAAACGTGTAGAAGTCTATGCGTTTAGGGGCCTACAAACCAATGTGCAATGTATACACGTTCTTGGCAAAGATCAAACATATCACAAGAGTGATTACAATTGGTCGTAAAGAACGAACGCAAAGAAGAAGAAGGAGGAGGTCGTAAAGAATGAACGCAAAGAAGAAGATTGGCTTATCAGAACGAATAATACGTGCGTTTGATCTTTTGAACAGGATTATGCAAGCTGGTGACAAAAGTTATCACTTATTAGACCATAATTATTAAATAGAAAATCTTATACATAACTGTTGCTATACCGCTTGAAGTAAGATGCTCGTCTCACATTCCTGAGGTACTCGGTTCGTTCCTCACGTAAAACAGCCTCAGTAAACAGATTCCAGAGAGTCACTGAGGCAGCCTCAATCTTCATTATCATACTGAATGTAGTTGTTCTGTTTGCTCCACTTTGTTCTGCAATGATCCAACATTGAAAACCGCAGCGTGACTTATAGGTCGTAGAGGTCTAGCGTGGGATAAACGTCTTCACTTTCTTGGTTTATTTGATTGATAAGAACGAACGAACGAACGAAAACAAACAACTACGTTCCAGTTATACTATCACCTAAACCATAGATTCCCAAACTTTCGGCCCACCGCCCATTTTGCATAAATAAACTTTGTAACGCCCCTCCATATTATAACAGTTTGCCAACGCTCCCCTCCCACATATATACATGCTTTATTTTCTCTTTGACATAGAAAATTGATATATATTTCTGTAATACATTCTAAATTTTCTAATGATATATGCATGAAATAGAAAATATATGGAAAAAATGGTTCGAGTAAGAGTGACATAAGATCTTAAGATGAATTAAAATCCAGAATTCAAATTTTAAATGATTATTCAATCGCAAAATCGCAAAAATAGTTTATTTTAAAATATTTATTATTAATTTCTTCTTTAAGGAGCCACGTACTCTAATCATATGAACACCTCCAAATTCTTCTGAACCTACTATCGCCCCCTAGAACGGTTTAGCGCTCACTGGGGTGGCGGTACCGTCCACTTTGGGAAACCTTGACCTAAACCAAAGCATATATGCGAGTTATTGCGTATAAGAGACCACTGGCGTCCACACTTTAAGACAACCTGGAAAGTTGCATTTGATAAAACATCTCCATTCCACATAGTAAACTACCAATTACCTTTTAAAAAATTCATTAACACCCCAACCTTTTCCCTAAATAATTATGTCACAAACCCTCAATGTACAACAATACTACTGATATTAACGGCACGAGAATTAAGCGTGACAAGTCATGGCTCATCCAAGTTCACAGAACAATCGACAGGAAACTGCAGATTACGACCTTCCAAAAGGAGATCATCAAAGAGTTGGCCGCATGCCAAATTTACGCAATGTTATCATTAATTGTTATCAGTAATGAAGATACAATGAACTTGCAAATGAACACCTGATAAGGAAGAGAAGGATGATGTTTCATGCAAGAATGGGTCTGTGCTTCATGATGAGAAATTAGGCTGGGGTTTCCTAGCTAGCACGCACGGAATGGAACACACATAACAAATAATCCAGAACGAGGATGGAGATTTAGGTCGTTACTGTTGCCCTCCAATAGCTCTCTGGGAATCCGATTACTGGAGTCACTATTGTGTCCGCTCGTGTGGCCACTGCGATCTACATGGCATGTCGTAAGAGGCGAATGATGTAGGACCTAGGAAGCTATCCTAGTAAATAAAAGCATCGCAGAAATCGGATGTGCTGACCTACTTGTAGGGGCATAACTGGCACAAAGTACAATCGCTCTTAGACTCAGATCACAAACAAATCACATAGTAGTTAACAAGTGGTCGATATGGAGCGTTTGAAGAAAAAGAAACTATGTAGCAATGACGAAACACGTAAAAACAACGCACACAAACAATATACAGCGACGTTTCGACCAAAAGGCCCGTATCAAGCAAAGGATACAAAAGAAGTGAATACATTCGGACTTCCTTCCTATACAGCAGACATAACCTAAACAATCAGACAATAATCCTAACGGCCCTAAAATGAAAATATGTGTTCATTTCAGCTTGGTCCGAGAAGAATGCAATTTTTACTTCAAGAAATGGGAAACGATTACGTAAAGGAAAATGTCTGAATTATTTAAATATTTTAACACATAGTGACAACCTGTAAAATCAATGGGGGGGGGGATAGAAGAACAATAAAGAAAGAGAGAGAAACAAAGTATGGACAGAGTAGCTTCATAACACGGAAAATGTAATCCCAACTTGAGCCAACCTAGGGTGGGGGAGAGGAAGGGACATAAGTCGTGCGGTTGCATAGGGCCCGCAACTTTAGGTGAACCGAAAATGTATTCTAAATGTCTCAATTCTTTTCAAAGTTGAAAGTTATTAAGAATCACTTATGCATTTCAATGTCTACACTCGCCTCTGGTTTGGCACTGCTATCAGATAAACAAAAATGGAACAAACTCTAGACTAAGGACAGTGCCACAATCCTCGTAGCACTGGCAAGGATCTCTGATGTAATTTCGAAGATGGTGAGAATTTTGGAAGAAATTTTATAAATATTTTTTTTCAGGGAATTTTGCCACGGCGGTGGCTTTGCCGCCTATTCATCGATTTTCAACTGCCAATAGTTCTTTTGCGTGCTAAACTTGAACATGAGAGTAGCCTAAGTTGTGCTACCCGTATCTGACAGGACTAGAAACTCGATGTCACATACATTTAGAACAGTGGTGGTTCATGATCATTTTTGTTGGTGGGACCAGACAAAATTTGCTGAAAAAATCATGATTTTGGGTTAGGTTATATTTTAATTCATAAAACAAATACACGTTACACGTTATTTTTGGTGGGGCCCGGTCCTATTTGCTCCTAATGACGAGCCGCCACGGATTTAGAACAGGAATCTCTGGGAAAATATTCATATGGGAACCATGAGGAACGAACTGAGCACCTTGTATCTTACCTCCCCGCCACAGAAGCTCCCAATCACAGATGCTAGAAGGTAATGAAAGCACCCCCTTTCTGTAAAAAAAGTAGGACCGTATCATTATATATTAATCTTTTACATGTTCGCTTTTATAGTTACATTTTATTCGCACTTGTTGGCAATCTACTTTCTCTTCTTCTTCTTCTTCTTTGCGTTCGTTCTTTACGACCATTTTTAATCACTCTTTGTGATATGTTTGATCTTTGCCAAAACGTGTATACGTTGCACATTGGTTTGTAGGCCCTTAAACGCATGGTCTTCACGTTTAGACATGTGCATCCGATTTCAGCCAAAACCTCCTTAGTCGCCTCTTACGATATGTGTGGCAGGTAACAGTGGTTCTATTCTTTACAACCGAAATTTGGGCACCGGTAACTACTCGGGCGGTTGGCAATCTACTAAAATAAAATGATTTGCAACGAAAACATTTGATTTGTATCATGTCAGTTCCTACAGTATACCAGTGTTGTCCAACGTTTTTATATCGGGGCATATATCTCTAATGACTGTAGAGGGTGGGCCTCTGGTACAATTGTAATAATATACTTTTCTTCTGTGTTCTCACTAGATTGGGATTTCGGATTCTCCAATAAAGGCAGCCGTCTGCCTCAGATTATCAGCCACGCCATACAGTTTGTCTTGTACACTGGTGTAAGTGGGCCACCTCTTTCTTCTCAAGTCTGCATACTGGGAGCAGTTCTGAGGATATAATTCCTATGATTTCTGCTTCCCTGTTTGCATGCGACCTCTTCCTGCAGTCAGTTTTGCCACCCTCGTGATGGTAGGTCTGACATTCTTACTGCGTGGCTAAATCTCCAAGGCAGATTGGAGACCGTAGAATCCGTTATCCCATACCTCAGTGTGAGGGTCGTTGCACCATGGTATGCGCCTTACGGCCTGGTGCATCCGTTTTCTGCAAGCATTTGTTTCGGGTTAGCATTCCCTAGCGGACACATGCATCCGATTTCATCCAAACCTCATTAGTCGCCTCTTGCGACATGCGTGACAGGTAACAGTGGTTCATTTTTTACACCTAAAATTTGGGCCTGGTAACCACTCAAGGATAATAATAATACTAACAATAATAGTAAGTAATATTAATACAAACATTAATAACAACAAATCTAAAACCTAATACTGATTAAACGTTTCATTAAAAAAATTGTGCTTACAAAAATGAAATATGCTGTTATTCAGAATACTTTTTTTTCTTTAAATTCTAATCAGCGTTAAAAGTCGACAGAGTAAAATACGACGGCATAAATGTATCGCACATGCTCACGACACCCGCGGACGCCATGTTATACAGCACTGCTCTATACAAATATCATACGGTCGACATTGTTCCAGCCCCATAGATAAATTGCAGCGTACTTCTGTGTTTAGCCAGAGCCAACTATTCTATACCTATTATAAAAATGAGTGTATGTATGTATGTTTGTTACCTATAGACTCCGAAACTACTGAACAGATGTAGCTGAAATTTACAGGATATGTTTGTTTTAATGTCGGGATGCTACCTGTCACAGTTTGAAATAGGTAGCGCTGAAGCTTTTCGAAAAAATCTAAAAAATAATAACACGTTCATTTCATCGAGAGTTTCTAACCAAATCTCCATTAACGTTTCGACGAAAACGCAAATTTCATCGAGAGTTTCTTCCGGAAGTTTACAGTATGCGCATCTACACGATTCGATGACGTATGATTCAAGTCAATATTTCAAACAAGCCGTTAAAGTCAATATTTCAAACAAGCCGTTACAAGCTGAAGGTTTGTTTCTAATCATGATCATAGATACTGCAAATCATATTTTAAGTTCCATCTATTCCATCAATGTTTGTTAGCTATGTTGGCAAAATTGCTCTATATTCGATTAAACCAAACAAAACTACGATCCGAGGAATACGTTCATTTGAGGGAAGCTTATTGGTCGGCATTTCTATAAATGGCAAGATGGTTATTTTGCCATCAACGTTTACCTGATGTACAATGTACACGTTATATGTATGAATATTACCCAATATTAGATTACACGACAGAAACGGGGTTACCATTTATTATTTTGTAAATCAATCCATACCATTGACCGCTATAGCGGCGTGCAATTCTAAATTAGTACAACCATTTCGCAATAGGTGGCGCGCGATTAGTGAGTAGTTTGGACAAATGATTTATACAGTTTAACTGATTTTTCAAAACATATTACGCGCATTTTCTTGCATTTATATGTTAATATATATAGTAGATATGCATTTCCTAATAGAATTTAATCAAATACTAATTTTTTTTATTTATTCCAGCGAAACTTCAACGAATTTTACACATTTTCAATTATGCCTCCCAAACGAAAAGCTATTGGTCCATCTACACCTAGATCACGAAAAAGAAAGGCATTACTAGCTTCAGAAAAGATGAGCAACGGGAAGCAAGACTGGAAACCGTTCGAGTTCGCACTGCTGAAGCCCGTTCGTCTGAAACAGACGAGCAACGTGAAGCAAGACTAGGAACCAATCGAGTTCGCACTGCTGAAGCCCATTCGTCTGAAACAGACGAGCATCGTGAGGCAAGACTAAGAACCAATCGAGTACGCACTGCTCAAGTCCGTTTAGCTGAAACAATCGAGCAACGGGAAGCAAGACTGCAAACCGCTCGGATACGCACTACTCAATCCAGACGAACACTGCACGCTGATTTAAATCTAGGTGCTTTCCATTACAATACAAATTATGATTATAGTCTTCATCCAAATGTGTTATTGGAAAATGGATAGATTATGCGTGTATTGCAGTGCCGTCAAATTTAATAATGAATCACCAGGAATGTGCTGCGCGGGTGGAAAAGTGAAATTGCCAGTATTACATTCGCCACCCGAACCATTATCAACATTGGTAGCAGGTGACACAAGCCAATCAAAACATTTCTTGGCAAACATACGCAAGTACAATCATGTTTCAAATGACATCGTTCGGTGCAACAAATATCGTGCGTGAGAATTACATGCCCACATTCAAAGTTCAAGGGCAAATTTATCATCGTGCTGGCTCACTACTGCCACTGCCCGACGCAGATTACAAATTTCTTCAAATTTATTTCATGGGAAACAATGATGAACAAATTGATCAACGTTGTAGATTCAATACGCGTGCAAAACGAGAAATAGTCGCTGCATTACAAACTTTATTCGATCAACACAACGAATTAATTCGATTGTTCAAAACTGCCCTGCAACAATTACCAGCTGATGACTACCGAGTTGTACTTAGAGCAGACAAAACACCTGTTGGTCAACACGAAAGACAGTACAATGCACCAACAATTGATGAAGTGGCGATCGTTATGGTTGGCGAAGAATTTAATTTGCGTGATATAATTCTTCATCGCAGAAGTGGTGATGTTCAGCGAGTCAGAAACTCATCGCTCCTACGACGGATTACAATATCCGATATTATTTTGGCAAGGAGAAGATGGATATCATTTCAACATCAAATTGAGAAATCCACAAAAACAGATGAGGAAACGAATAAGAAAGTTAGTGCTATGAATTATTATTCATATCGAATAATGATTCGTGAAAACGCTGAAAATCATATCTTGAAATGTCGACAATTGTTCCATCAATACATTGTCGATATGTATGCGAAAATCGAAACTGAGCGACTCCTCCCTACATTCGATTAAATCAAACCAAGTTGCGTTCAGAACAGTACATTCATTTACGTGATGCAATTGTTAATAATGGCAATGTGAATCCTAATGAATTGGGAAAAATGGTCATATTACCAGCCACATTTACAGGAGTCGCGGCACATGCATGAATACGCACAAGATGCAATGACATATGTTCGCGCCTATGGCCGTCCAGATTTATTTATCACGTTTACATGCAATCCTTCGTGGGATGAAATTAAAGAACTTTTGTTAGCTGGACAATTATCATCGGATCGTCATGATATTACTGCGCGTGTATTCAAAACAAAATTGAAATCTTTAATGGATTTCATTGTCAAGCAGTGTGTTTTTGGAGAGACACGCTGTTGGATGTATTCCATAGAATGGCAAAAAGAGGATTGCCACATGCACACATTTTGATTTGGTTGATCGAAAAGTCACACCAGATCAAATTGATCAAGTCATCTCAGCAGAAATACCAGATGTCGACATTGATCCAGACTTATTTGAAGTCGTCACTAAAAACATGATTCATGGTCCATGTGGCTTACTCAACAATAATTCACCATGCATGTCTGATGGAAAATGCACGAAAAGATACCCAAAGACTTAATGCCGATACTATCACTGGCAATGACGGATATCCTCTCTATCGTCGACGATCAAATGAAGATGGCGGAAAATCCATCACTGTAAAAGTGCGAAACAATGATGTTGAAGTTGATAATCGTTGGGTTGTACCGTATTCACCGTTACTCTCAAAGACGTACAAAGCACACATAAATGTTGAGTATTGCAATTCGGTGAAATCGATCAAGTACATTTGCAAATATGTCAACAAAGGAAGCGATATGGCAGTTTTTGGAGTGGCAAATATAAATGCATCCATCGATGAAATCGAGCGTTATCAACTGGGACGCTACATTAGTAGCAATGAAGCAGTATGGCGCATTTTATCATTTCCAATTCATGAACGACATCCAACAGTTGTTCATTTGGCAATGCACCTTGAAAATGGACAGCGCGTGTACTTCTCAACAGATAATGCACATGCACAAGCATTGTCACTCATCGCCAACAACGTTAACTGCATTTTTCTCATTGTAGAGATGATATATTTGCAAAGACGCTACTTTACTCTGAACTGCCAACATACTACAAATGGAATGCAGCAAGAAAAAGTTTCAACGTCGTAAACAAGGTAAAGTAGTTGAAGGACATCCAATTTATATTCGACCAATGCGTTAAGCCGTTTGTACACTGTTCATCCAAACAATGCAGAATGCTTTACTTGCGATTACTGTTAATCAACAAACATGGACCAACATCCTTCCAAGAATTGAGAACAGTTAACGGTCACGTATGTGCTACTTATCGTGAAGCTTGCAAGAATTAAATCTTCTTGAAAACGATGCACATTGGGACACTTCACTCGCTGATGCATCCAATACTGCACGACCACAGCAAATACGCACATTATTTGCAGTAATATTAACAACGTGCTTCCCATCCAATCCAAAAGAACTTTGGGAAAAATACAAAGACTACATGAGTGAAGACATCCTACATCGCTTGGTGCGACGAATCAAAATCCTGACATTCAATTTACACCAAACGATATAATGAGGCATTGGTTTCAATTGAGGACATATGTTTGGCAATCACTAATAAAGCACTGGTGCAATTGGGAATGGATGCGCCAGAACGATCTGCAAACAACCTTTTCGATTGTGAGTTGGAACGAGAAACACACTTTGATATCAACGAATTGAGTACATTTGTTCAAACGAATCTTCCAAAATTGATTCCAGAACAACGCATAGCATATGACAGAATTATGCATGCAATTACAAGTCAAAACGGTGGATTGTATTTCATAGATGCGCCCGGAGGCACAGGCAAAACTTTCTCATTTCACTTATTTTGGCAACCATACGATCACGAAATAATATTGCACTGGCAATCGCATCTTCTGGAATTGCAGCAACTCTTTTAGATGGTGGCTGAACAGCGCATTCAGCGCTGAAATTGCCATTGAATATGCAAATCACTGAGACACCAACATGCAATATCAACAAAGATTCTGCAATGGGTAAAGTACTCCAATTATGTCAACTCATTATATGGGATGAATGTACTATGGCGCATAAAAGCATTAGAAGCGCTTCATCGTACACTGAAAGATTTGAGAGGAAATGACCAGCTCTTCGGTGGCGCACTCATTTATTGTCTGGCGATTTCCGGCAAACCCTACCAGTTATACCAAGATCAACACCCGCTGATGAATTTAATGCATGCCTGAAATCATCAGTTTTAGGCGAACATAAGAAATTGACTTTGAAGACCAATATGCGTATACAACTACAACATGATGAAACCTCTGAACGTTTTGCAAAACAATTGTTGGATATTGGAATGGGAAAATGCCAATCGATGATTCCACACGATGTATCACATTGCCAACAAACTTATGTAACATCATAGCGACCACAGACGAATTGATTCATAAAGTTTTCCCAAATATTGCACATAATTACAAAATCATCAGTGGCTCAGTGCACGTGCAATATTAGCAGCAAAAACAAGGATGTATATGCCATGAATTTGAGCATTCAAAACAAAATACCAGGCGAAGTGACAACGTATAAGTCCATCGATACTGTAATGAATCAAGACGAAGTTGTCAATTATCCAACTGAATTCTTGAATTCACTTGATTTGCCAGGCATGCTACACATGTTTTAACATTGAAAATTGGCGTGCCTATCATTCTTCTCAGAAACATTAATCCACACGACTTTGCAACGGTACTATACTTTTAGTGAAAATATGATGAACAATATCATCGAAGGTACAATTTTAAATGGAAAATTTAAAGGAGAAGATATACTATTGCCACGCATCCCAATGATTCCAACAGACATGCCATTCGAATTCAAACGCTTGCAGTTTCGGTGCGACTCGCCTTTGCAATGACCATCAACAAATCACAAGGACAATCACTACAAGTGTGTGGACTACATTTGGAAAATCCACGCTTTTCACATGGACAGCTATATGTGGCCTGTTCACGCGTCGGAAAACATTCTGATTTATTCGTGTATGCACCAGATGGAAAAACAAAAATATTGTATATCCAAAAGCACTTCAATAAACAGACTTGAAATGAAACGTTAAATTGTAAGTTTTTTTCCAAGAAAATGAACAAAAGGACAATGATAAAACAAATAATTACTACATATTGTTATAGCAAGTTTCCTTTAAATTCATTTTCTGTTGAAGGCGTAGCAACGCGCGCAGGGTACAGCTAGTAAACTTATAAATTTAGAGTTGGCTGTGGCTTAGCTGTGATCATTATATGGTTCAGTGGCGGCTCGTTATTAGGGGCAAGTGGGACCGGGCCCCACCAAAAATAATAGGTAACTTGTATTTGTTTTATGAATTAAAATATAACCAACCTAAAATCTCGTTTTTTCCGCAAATTTTTGTCTGACCCCACGAACAAAAATTATCACGAGCCGCCACTTATATTTTTGCTAGGTAAATTAAAAGATCAAACAAGAAAAGTGATCAACAACGGTAGATAGATTTCCAATCTTTCAGGTGACAAAAATTTAACGTTTGCCATCCTGAAACAGAAGGGCCCACTCAATAAATGTAATTACTTTTATTTATTTTTTACGTCGCTGATTCTTTACCACTCTCGTTCTATGTAACAATAAACACTAAACGAGCATTGTACAACATGATCTTTCTCCCAGTTATCAGTTATATGAGGACTATCATCATAGCCAGTGGCGGCTCGTGATCGTTTTTGTTGGTGGGGCCAGACTCAAATTTTCGGGAAAATCATAGTTTCGGTTAGGATATATTTTAATGTATAAAATAATAAATACACATTTACCTTATGTTTTGGTGGGGCCCGGCCCCACTGGCCCTTAATGACGAGCCGCCACTAATCATAGCACTCCGGACATGTCCATAGATGCTCCAATCTCCGCCTCAGCAAATCCAGCAGCGTCCAGCGGCCCAACACACCAGTTCGATGTTGATTAATCAATCTCCTTGCATATTTAGTATGTCGTTCTTTTTGGGCTGCACCAATATTGACACCCATCTCTCTCAA
The DNA here is from genome assembly GCA_020796225.1 of Arion vulgaris. Classification (NCBI taxonomy): domain Eukaryota; kingdom Metazoa; phylum Mollusca; class Gastropoda; order Stylommatophora; family Arionidae; genus Arion; species Arion vulgaris. The sequence continues at coordinate 30,213 of JADZMA010000106.1, forward strand.
TCTGGCCAGTGAGTTGGATTCACAGCCCTGAAACTCATCTGTTCGGAAAGACTCTCCAATGCGTGAAGAATGTCATTTCGATCCATAGCAGCTTCCTCTGATATTGTAGCCAAGCCAGCCAATCTATCAGCTCGTTCATTACCCCTAACTCCTGCGTGCCCAGGGACAAAATGAAGGTGATTTCTCTGATCATTGTCTTTACTAGTACCTCCACCCAGTTGCGTCTCACCATTCCTGATTCGACTTTACATGCTCATGGAGTCACTGAGTATGAAACACGAGAGTAGTTGTGAGATGCCAACCATTTCACCGCCTCCGTAACTGCCCGAACCTCCATTGTCAAACTACTTGTGGTTGTCCCAATGTTATGCTATTAGTGTCTAAACTGGACGTTGGCATTAAACGACGTCACGACATAGATGAAATGTCAACGCGGAGTGCTAAAAGTATCAAGAAAAGACAAAAGTAGGAATGAAGATATCAGAACGCTGGATAGAACATCATTAATGAGCTTCATTAATAAACAACGAATTACATTTTTCGGCCACATAAGCAGATTACCAACATATAGTGCACATCAATGGGCAATGCTACTTAGATATATCAGATAAGATGCAAAAGATCGCCCACACCCAAGTGGATCTAAGAAATAACAGAGGCGGTGAAAAAACCCCACTATTTATGAAACGCACGCAAAAGCGCGTCCTAGAAGAAATCTCTTCTGCTGACGTTGGGAGGTAGAACAGAATCAGAGAAAATAATTTTAAAAATGCTAATTTGAAACATTTGGAAAGAAGTGCTAAATATAAGCAGCGATATACAATGTAATAGTTACAGCGCGCAATGAAACAAAATGGCACATTACAATCTTCAGTACGACAAACGACTTAACCACTACGCCATTGAGACCCCCTAACAGACACACAAGATCATAAACTTATATAATCCCATTGAACTGTTTAGAAGTAACTGTATCCGAAAGAGACCGTAAAAAAAATTCCAGACCCCAACTGTGGAACCTCGGATCACACGTCTAAGAAGCAAGTAAAAGTAAAGGAACCCTTTCATACCTCGTGGTATATAGGCCAATACAGTGTTAGGCCTGTATTTTTCACTGACCGTCGGCACACGATGGGTGATGTGGTCAGCATCACGCCGGCCGCCTTTACTTTCCCAGAGCATGTCTGGTACCCAGTTGAGGCTGGGTCGACCTGAGAGCCGTCGCGGTCAGGAAAAATTCCACGCGCATTGCGGAGCTGAACCCAGACCACCAGCCTTGAGAAGCGCTACAGCGGCTCTCTAAGAAGCAAGTGCACTAACAATTTAACGTATCTCTTTGACAATAACAATATCGAGGGGAAAGGGATAAGAAAAGGGTATTGCACGCTTCGGATGGCCAGTAAAACAACAGTTATCTCTAGTACTTAAATGCTCAGAAATACATTGTTGTGGAATGAAATGAACATTTGACAATACTATTCTGAACAGCATGTATGAACTATAAATGAACGATGCCGATATTGCGCGCGAGACTCGTTACGTTACAAATTGTTTCGCTATCGCATACTTTCCGGATGCATATTTTTACCAGTCACCAATGTTTCTGGCTAAACCAGTCGAGTAAACAAGGCGGTAGGCGATGTTATGCAGAAGTCGACGTAGGGTTCAGCAATTTTCATATGGATACGGTATCATTCTGAAACATAAATAAATATGCGACGTGTAGGCTATTGGATAAGTGAGAAAAAACGAAGAAAGCTAATTTTGAAGAACACAGAGAGCTGTTCAGGTGAGTGTTGTTATTATATGATATATCTTTTCTATTTTTATTACAAATTACTTAACACTAACAGTAACACAACTACAAGAAGACTACAGAAGACTCGACTGAGAACATGTCTTACTACTCTTAAAAACTTATGGTATACATTTATACAATTTTATTTTATAATAATAACAATTACACTGGGTATAGTAAGTTGTTGGTTGAGTGGTCAGTGGGTTCTGATAACTAACTTGAACTTATCAGTCTTGAGTCTTGACTACTCCTTAGGCACCAGAATTTCAATTTGGTCGCACACATATTTTCATTTTGTGTTTACGTCGGTTGAAATTTGATTGCAGTTTGAGTTGAGTTGGTATAACATTTACTATTTTAAATGTAGTTAGATAAGGAATATATAACAATCTTAGTGATAACTTTATAAAACATTGGATGGGATAGAGGTAGTGAAAAGAATCGAGCAGTGCAAAAATTACAGATTGACGTATCACAGTTATTTGAGTTATACAATTCAATTTTAATGTAAATATCTCCATCTCCTCTCTGCCTTTTAACCCAGATTGGGACATAGGCCCTCAACCAACTCATGCCAAGTCTTCCTATCTCTAGCTTCCCTGCAGCCCTCTCCAGCCTTCTTTATATTATTGATCTCTATCCCAAAATCCTGTCTCCATGTATTTCTCGGCCTCCCATTCTTTCGCTGTCCCTGCAGGTTCCAGAAAAGGACCATTCTTGTTATATTCCCCTCCGGTTTTCGCAAAGTGTGTCCTACCCAGCACCAGCATCTTTTGTAAACGTTGATTCACTGGAATATGTCTTGTTCTCTCCATTAAATAACATATACTCCATACAATTTTGTTGTCCAGAAAATATCCCATTTACACAGTTTCAGCACAAGAAAATGTCTCATCACTAAATATGTACAAGTACTTATAAAGAATTACATATAGAAACATTCCCAGAAAGCTTTGCTATGTTATATTTACACTTAATGCCCACTTTCGCTTCCTAGACTAAGTTATGTAGTGTGGAAGCAACTATTTGGACAAAGGTGGGGCTTAGAGGAGCATCCGGTGCAAAAATAATTTGAACCTTCTGCTCCCTAATGTTTTACAGTATATGCACTAAAGTTTTTCGACATCAAAATTAATGAGGTGTTTGTTCCCAGGTCACAGCTCAATAGCTGAACCTTCCGACTGTTTCCTGGTCTTGCAATGGAATTATCATGAGCGTATCTGTCTTCAGATAGCTATTTGGATGATTGCACTGTCAGATGTGTTTTTATGATGAGTCATAAGAGATGATATTGACTGCCATAGCACACAGCTGCTCAAGTTCTGATTTGAATCGCCAGAATAATGGGATATGTGATCTCCACGACCACAACTATTCATGTAGAGGTTATAGTTGTTGGTGATGGCAGGTTTGGTATGGTGTGCAGACCGTTCATCACATTCGCATGATATCTTGGCCTTCATCTTGCCATGCCATCGATGGAGACAATATTTTTTCTTCATGGTAGGGGGAAGTATCACCTACCTGGAGGATCCAGCTCTAAGTTCATAAGCTACAGAGGGAAACCGAGGCAGTTAATAAGTCAGCCATGTGGACATGCACTCCAGACTGCAGAGCACATACTGCCCCAAATATGATACACAGGCAAACTTACTGGTCTAGTGAAACAACACCAGAATTAAAATTGCACAAACATCTGAGTGAGCTACAAAAGACAGTGAAGTTTATATAAGAGACAGCATTGAGTATATAGACCCTATATCAAGTTAACAAATGGAGAGATAGTCTGTTGTTTGTAGTATTGCAGAAAGCAGTTCTCATTGATGAAAGTGCTTATGTGTTGGGTTCAGAAGCACAAAAAGGGGGAATTTTAGAAATGAACAACAATCACTATATGACACCTGTTCAGTTAAATAGCATGGTAATATGATTTGACAAATTTTAACTCGTTTGTCTCACTTGAGAGAGTGGGCATTTCTAATATAGTTTTTCATTCTTATTCCAAATCTAGTTTTAGTTTTTATCTGTCGTGTATAGTTTTTGAGAAGTTGTTTTTTTCACTTGCTATTAATTTGGGCGCAGTCATACCGTCTGCTATGCCTCTGATTGTTTTTTGCATGAAGGCCTGCTTTACTTATTACCAGTGTCCCTCACCATTCAGGTAAGCCTTACTCGGACTTCAGAGGTACTTGTAATTTAAATTTCCAAGTAAAGGATCATGGTTTCCTGCACTCCAACCATACACCGTGTGCACACCAACAATATTTGGTCTAAACTGGCAGTAAACCTCCAGAATTTCCAGCCACATGGTCACTAGCACATCAGGTTATTACTTGCTATCTACTCCCGCTTATTACTTTGCTATCTCACTGCGCTTTGAGAAGTCAATACATATGTAGCTTAGAAATGCAAAATGTAATCATTTTCAGAAACAGTTTACTGTACCGAGAAAGATTTCGCTTGTAGGATGATTGTGGAGTTTCAATTATAGTACCCAAACAATAATCAGCCAACATAGCTGACTCTACTTTCATCTTTAATTTCTTTCATTTTCAAAATGTTTTAGGAAAACTCTTTGTCACCCACAGACTCCAAATTGTCGGGGAGTCTACATATGAATTCAAGAAGTGCAGCTTGAGAGATATATTGTACTTCATTTTCTGATATACCTTCACCATAGATGCCACTATGCCGTTGTATTCCAGAGATTTTGCATTGTCTAAAAATTGTTGTCATCAGTTTAAATTATATCCAGGAAGAGCTTTTATTTCGATTGAGAACTGTTTTAAATGAGGAGTCCTTCATTAATTGTGAAATGTTAGACCCAACATAAATGCCTTCCTTCAGATTAACATCATTTATTTTTGAAAATTTATGTAGGAAATATTTAAATCCAGGCTGTTGATGGTACATAACTTTGATAACAATCTTCATTAGACCTATTTTAATATGCTGAGGTGGCAAGATTTTCTGCAGATCTACTGGTTTTTCCTTCAGATTATTCTCACCGGGTGTTGAGAGTTGCTTTCAAAGTTCACTGTTTCACCACATAGTGATTCATCCTCACTCTGGTGTCCCATTTGCATAGAAAGCAAAAATACTAGGTCTATCCACTTTGTAAGTCAAACAAAATTGCTATGACTTTCGTGTCACCAAAGGTTTCTATTTGATGCATCACAATTAATTCTTTGCAACACAAGTTTCATATATTCATACATTTCTTTCATAGTAACTGAATGTGCTAATGGGATAGACAGATATAGGTGCCCATTGTGAAGAAGGACAGCCTTCAGACTGGTCTTTGATGAATCGATAAAACGTCTCTATCCGCATGGTCTGTGTTCTGGCGAATCCAAATGACTGAAGTAACGCAACTATGTCACTGCAATAGGCCATGTCACCACATTCAGAGAAAAATTGTAGGTACTCACTCTCATGGCTTCTGAAATATGTAACTTTTGTTCCTTTGCTAAGAAGATCTATCCTTGGCGTCATGACGCTAAAAGTTCAGCATTGAAAGATGTTCTTGATTGATGAGTGTTCAGCTGCAAATCAGCTGAATGAGGCACTGGTCTCAGAGTGGATATAACATTTAAATAGTGCCCTTTTTTTCACTGAATATCTGGACACATTTGTCAGACAAAAGTAGCAATCTGTAATGTGCTTTGCGCCTCACAAATCATTGGTACTGCAAATTGCAGACACCGCCCACTTTTTTCGCCACTCTTGAAGTTTCAACACACAGTTTCTGCAACATTGATTTCACAGCATCTATCTCTGTCACCCACTTTACAATCAAAATATAGGTAATATGTTTTCAGGATAGATCCAGTGAATGCCATCTGCTTTGTCTTTGGTGTTAAATGCCCCACACGCATAAGAAAACAGTTTTACAGAATTGATGTGTTTACAGGCATCTTTCATGTCATAACTCGGTCATCAGCTTGTTTTTCCCATTTGTTGGGACAGATAGAAAAGTTTTTCATTAATGCCTTTGAGACATTCTTATATATGAGTAGTGTTCTGCCTTGGAGCCTTTTCCCATCCAAACGTTCACAAAACAATACCTGTTGAGGTATGCGGCTATTGTCCATTCTTCTTACATGCCCTTGCCATCTTAGTCTTCTACATGTGCAAGGTGTAAGACATTCATTAATGCTACAACCGAACTCTGCTTGTCATCCATGAGGACTGCAGAAAGATGTTGCAATCACCAGTCCCTAGATTTTGTATCCTATTCTGCAACCATTCAAGGACACCTGTTGTCGTTTCAGTAGCTGGTCTGATATATCATAACCTGCCATATGTTGTCCATGTATTTTCTCAGGAAATGGTACTATGACAGAAGATTTGTATAACACCTTTGGAATGAGATACAAAATGTTAGAAGAAACACCCACTGTTCCCTATAAAACAAAAAGTGTGTCGAAGAGTGTAAAATCAAAATTGATTTTTAAATTCTAATTTCTGTCAGTTCTCATCATGGTTTTGTTGTGTCTTAAAGCATAAAAATATAGAGAAAATTATGGCTAGTTTGTCCTTTTGTGCATTTCTGGGACTCTTGTTGTGGGAAAGGAGAACATATCCCCTCTGATCAAGAAATTTGTAAACTGAGGCTATGGTGAATTTTGAATGATACAAGAAAACTTTATCATGTAAATCAAATTGCAACCGCAAGAACATTAAAGCTTATGTGGATCCTTCCAATAAGGAGTAAACTGCAACAGTGTCTGTACGCTCCTGTTTGAGTGATTAGGGAAGGGTGAGGTTAGTGACATGTTTAATTTACATACACTTAAAATTTTATGAATTCCATCACCTGCAAATCTCATGCAGCACCAAGAGCTATTAGAATAGTCATGTTCATTTATATGTATACATGTAAAACACTGACAGCAGACCTCAGAAAGAATATCTAAGCAGTTACAATGAAAGACTTCTGCAGAGTATTTCGTGAAATTTACAATAAACGACATTGAAGTGGCTTGAGCTGTGGATTTGTTGAGGCGGAGATCGGAGCACCTATGGACATGTCCACAGTGCTATGATGATAGTCCTCATATAACTGATACATATACCAAGTTATAAAGCAAGATGTCCAAAGGGTTTTTGTTCAGAGATGGTGATCGATAAGAATCAAATGTCTACAGTGAAATGGGAAAAAAACAAAACTGTAGTGGTATGGACACTTTACAAAATTGTAGACCTTTCTAAAACTTTCCTACAGGGAACAATAATTAAATAACAAGAGGTAGACATACAAAGAATGAGACTTAAAAAGCTTGTGAACAAGCTTCAGCATAAATATATTCAAAGAAAAATCCTCAAGAGAGATCTGGTAGATGCTGATCTGAAGATTATCTCATTAGTGTTTCTTTCAAGGGCAGTCAATAGCAAAGTTTATAACACTGATAGTGACCATATGCCGTTGAAATTCAGTGTTTGATTCCGACTTGGGCAATTTTCAGCAGGGACACAGTACCAGGTTGGACTTAGAAACCTGATCATTTACTTGAGGATATAATTTACAAGTGCCTCTGAAGTCAGAGTAATTCTTGCCTGAATGGCGAGGACACTAGTGATAAGGAAAGCAAGTCTTCACAAAAATCAGTTATAAATGCCATAGTACCTTCAGATTTTGCCTGAATTCGTGAAGGCAAATGGTTAAAAATTAGGGCCTTATGGCATCGTGTTGAGGGAAGAAGAGATAGATTGTGGCTAGAGACAGAAGAAAAACATTTATTGTCAATAATTGTTTCATTAACTCTTTTTTCCATATTACTTTTCAGAAATGCTGGAATAGATCTGGTTATGGTAAGTTGATGTGTCTAGACATCTCTCCTCACATGTCAAATCTTTCACTAGTCTTGTACTTTTGATAATGATTAGGACATAGAATTGTTGTCTTTTATAAATTTAAAAGAAGTTACTTTGAACGTCATGGTAGCCAAGTTCCGGAAGGACAAGCTGCTTGATGATGATGATGATTGTTTTTTTAAAAAAAGTTCATGGTATTCTCAGTATACTTCTATAAAACCACATTTCTGTGACCTACAGATGTCTTGTTGTTTACTTATTTAGTGTACATGCCTGGTTGCATTATAATGCCTTTCATTTTATGTACATCTTTGCTCGACCTATTTTCCTTTCTACCTATTTCTTAGCTATTTATCTATAATCTTCAACATACGGTGATGACGTTAGGGGACGTTGTTTGTTTGGACACTAGGCGATCTCAAATCTGATAAAACTTGAAATGTTCAAGACCCAAATGTGATACACTGCTTTGTTAGTATTGTATGCATAGCGTCAATTTCTGATGCACCTTCCATGGACAGTTCAGTCTATCTGGTTTGAACCACTTTACTAGACATGACGCGAATGTAAGCAAATAGCAGGTCTGTTGGATGTGTCATTTGTTTCATCTTTTGGAAAGGGGGAAATTTTGATAACATTTTGTTGTTATGTTGATCATATTTCTACACTTTTTCAATCAGGAATGTCTTTTCAGTTGTTTTTTTTAAAGTTGGGAGGTGGCGTTAAACTTGTTAAACGGATCATTTAAGTGAGGAGTATCACGCGAGTGGTTTCATTTTTTAAGAATTGTATCTTTCATTTTAAAAATGATATATCAGAGTATTTTTTGAACTTGGGATTTTCTTCTTTTCTTCGAAGCTCCATATTGACCACTCTTAACCACTCGTGATTTATATGTGATCTGAGCCTAAGAGTGATTGTAAACTGTGCTTATGCGCCTACAAGAGGCCAGCACCTGATTTCAGGATGTTTTATATTTACTAAGGTAGCTTCCCTAGGTCCTACATCAGTCGCCTCTTACGACATGCTTTAATGGTCGCAGTGGTACTATTCTTTTGCTTCTGCGGGGCCCTAGCACTACACTGACGAAACATGTGATAAGCAATGAGATTCAGATAGTATAGTGGTAGTGCACTTTCTTTGCCAGACGTTTGGCCCCTGGTCGTAAATTATTTGGAGGACTCCTGCCCAGAGCCAATTAAACTACTGGGCCTTCGGCTCAGGTAAAAATTGGGAAACAGACCTCAACTACACCACGTGAACTCGCATTCCAGTATTTGTATATAGACAAATTTCTTTTTAAAATCAACACAAATGCAACTGAAGTCATATTATCCAAAGTTGTTTAAAAAAGGAATATCAATATATGAATATGTTTCACCAACAAAAACCATAGACTCAATTATAAATTGCAAAAGCGTGCAGTGTTCTATCAAACATCTGTATTTTCCAGATCCCTTTTTTATCTAGGTCAGGAATACCCGCCAGTTGTCTGGCCTGTGCTAGAGCCACGCCTTGACAAGTTAGCAGAGAAACAATGGGAAAAGAACGACCGGCTTTTCGATGTTGACTATATCACCAGTAATTGTTCAAAAAAAATGTGGGATATAACATCGTATTCCACATTATACAACATATTACTTTCTCGTCCCCCGCTATAAATTCAGGATAGTCATGACGTTTAATATGGACATATGACTGATTTTTTAAGGCATACTTTTTATCACCAAGTCCTCGCATTCAGTCGAGCCGTACCGACTTCAGAGGTACTTGTAAATTAGATGATCAAGCATGGCGGTGGGCTATTTTTTTTGGGTGGGGCCAGACACACATTTTAAAAAAAATCATGGTTTTAAGGGGTTATTTTAATTTATAAAAAAATAAATACACGTTAAAATTTTTTTTTTGGTGGGGCATGCACTTAATGACGATCTGCCACCCCCTCAGTATAGGATCAGAGTTTCCAAGAGTCCAAAGGTATCGTGCTCACCAAGAATATCGTTAGCCTCAAACCTGAAATTGATGACCCCATACAAATAGTATAAAAAAAAACATGTTATTTACTACTTAAAAATGCTAACTTTATAACCAAAAAACATTTATTTTAATGTAGTCTTGAAGGATGTTTTTTTATGGAGATTCAAATGTTTAATCAATTTAAAAAAAATAGATTTTGATGTTATTTATGTATTATCGTAACACTAAAATACTTTAATATGACTTCAATAAAATAAGAAACTAATGATTGTCTTGAATTATGTTAAAAATTTGAGTTCAAATTACTGAAGAATGTCCAACATACAGTAAAGAGAGAAAACACATGCCCAACCCCATACCAGTCCAAAAAAGGGCTATATGGAGATGTCATGGACCTGGTTGCCCACTAACTACTTTTGTAAAAGCATACAAATCGATATCTGAAAACTTAAAAGAAGAAACATGTTCTAATGATTCTGAAAGATTGGTTTAATGCGCTGGTTTACCCCATATGGTTTTGCCTCTCCACAGAAATAGCACGCCACATGCCGAGAGATTACAGAAAGACGAACTCTGATTTTCGGTGTCTTTTCAAGAGGTCAAAACCCTTACAGAGAAATCTCAGTAGACTAAAAGACAAACACGGGAAAAGATTATGGAAAAGACTTCCTCAAAGACCTAAGCAGAACAGACCAGGTCATATATTTCATCACGCCCCGGACACTGAGATCAAAAACACTTATACAGACTAGAATAAGTCAAACAGCTCTCTGCCAGTGCCACAGACCCCAGAGCATATCCACAAGACTGTCCCCTTCTGTGTGAGCTGAGAAACAAATAGTGGCCACACCCAGTCGCCCTTTAAAAACTAAGCTTGGGGAACCTGACAGACCTGAAGTTGTCTGCCCAGTTTGTGGCCCAAAGTAATTAACCCATGACCAGAGATCGCTGAAGAAGAAGAAGAAGTACTTGGCAACAACCTAGGGGTCTCATGAAAAAATGCACTGTGAAAGAACGACGCGGTCCGGATTCGAACCTACGATCTTCGGAACGCAAGGGGAAGGTTTAACTATGATTACATATCTTCAGTCTTATTAATTAGGGAATGCTAACCAAACAAATGCTTGCAGAAAACGGATGCACAAGGCCGAAGGCCATAACATGGGCAACGACCTCACAATGAGGAATGGGATAACGGATTCTACGGTCGTCAATCTGCCTCTGAGATTTAGCCACGCTGTAAGAATGTCAGACCCACCATCACGAGGATGGCCAAAACTTACTGCAGGAAGAGATCGGCACAAACGGGGAAGCAGATATAAAGGGAATTATATCCTACAGAACTGCCTCCAGATGCGACTCTGAGAAGAAGGGGGACCCACTTACACCATTGTCCAAGAAAAACTGTATGCGTGGTTGATAACTGAGGCAGAGGGGCCCTTATTGGGAGAATCCGAATCTCAACAGTGAGAACGCAGAAGAAGAAGCTTATTAATGACCCTGATATGTTTGGAAAACCTCTTAACTTCTTTCTGTTGCTTATCTAGTACACGTTTTTTCCTTTGTTGCACTTATACGACTTGCAGTCCAGTAGTTCTGAGTACCAAGTTTAGACTCTACCATCTTGTAAGCCCCAAACGTCCAGCCTTATTGGTTATGAATTCATACTTGTCTATCCTAGTAAAAACAGAGTATAAAAGACACTGACCAGTATATTCAACAAAGTACGCCATGAGTTGATAAATTTTGTATAGGAAATTTAAAATTCGGTTTTAAGTCACTTTGAACTCACGTGTCTCAGGATGGTATATAGTAAAGATAAACACTTAATTTCATACAGAAGGGATTAAATAGTCAAGATTTATAGTTCATGAATAGTCTATATTAGGTTTCACAGGTTTAGAAAGTAAATTGGGATACATACCTGATGTGAATAAGTGGATTTGAAACTGTAGGTGTAGGCTTGGACGAGCCCTTTTTCCAAAAATAGGTTGTTTTGTATCCAGAAGACCATGGCGACCCTTGGTTCCTAAACTTATAGAAGTACAGTCCCCGAGTGGTTGGGGCCCAAATTTGGGAAAGAATAGAACCACTGTACCGCCAAAATGTCGTAAGAGGGACTAAGGAGGTTTGTTGAAATGGATGACGTGTCCTAAGTAGAAATATAGGGTTTAGGACCTACTAAACCAATGTGCAATGTATACACGTTCTTGGAAAGATAAAACATATAGAAAGAGTGATTAAAATTGGTCATAAAGAACGAACGCGAAGAAAAAAAAGCAGAAGTAAGTAGACCCCAACCAACTGGCAAACATATCGAATTAAAATTAAAATTTGTAAACCAATTTTTGCAGGAATGTAAGTTTTCATTTTCACCGCACGTCAGTAAATTTCCCCACCATATTTGTCCTCACTTCTCATACCACATATTTATCCCTCGCTTTCGTCAATTCACGTGCGTAACCCGTCCCATGCGTAACCCGTCCCATGGTAACCGTCCCATTGTAACCTGTCCCATGCGTAACCCGTCCCATGCGTAACCATACCTGTCGTTGGGGTGTATTGTTATTCAAATTTTTGTACAACCGACTCAAAAACAGGTGCAAGAAACGAAACACATATTTTTACCTCACAGAAGATAGAAATAGGCAAGAGGTTTGAAAAGGGAGAGTCGGGGAGGTCATGGGGGAATTTAATGTTGGGCATTGTTTTCCCTGATCCGAAGCAACTGAGCTTCAGCCTCGGTTCGGGACAATCGTACTTGTTCGGCGGAATACCGTAAATCTGAATCTGGGCTTTTCCTACCTGAAACTTGTTATCCGGGAATAACCACATGTCCCAACATGCGTTACGAACACGCTGCAGGCGGGCAGCGACGAGCCCGTCCCGCCCGTCTGCCCAGCGTGCTCGTAGGGGTTGGACTACTGGTGACTAGCCCTCGTGAGTCGCGGGTCAATTCCCCCGGGCTGGCAGAAAAGCCACAGATTCCTAGATTTTCGGTGTTCGTGGCACCGGGAAACCCAAGGGTTACGATGGCACTGGGGCTGAAAAGCCTAAGTGCTTCTGGATCGGAAAAAATCACAGTTTCAAAGATAACGGAGTTTTATATTGTCGAGAATGACAGGAGGGTGGAGAAGGCAACACCGAAAATGAAAAAGGGTTGACCAGGCCCTGTGTGAGTAGTTTTAGGGGACAGGTCTGAGAACTGTTGTATTTCTTTGGGCACGGTAAGAAAACGAGAGAATTTCATGAAAAATGGATATTGAATGCAATGGAATGTTATTGCCAGGGGTTTTGGTTTGGATTCAAGGTCCGTCATGGGCAACCCGTACAGACAACAACCTTACTTAACATGTTATCACCATGATATCAGGCAAAATCTGAATTTTCATGAGATACCCGACGTCAGGGCTGGATACGAGCCATCTTGTTTTCTTTTCCCAATTTTTTAAAAATCCTAGGAATCTTCGGGTTTTAACCGGTTCCATATGGCACCGTCCCCCCTGGCAGAAATGGCAAGCCACATACAAGAATGTTGCACGGGAACCATATAGCCCAAAAAATCTTAGGGGTTTGAAAATGCACATCTGTACTAAACGATGCGATCCGGGTTCGAATCACATCCTTCAGTTCGAGGCAAAGTCTTAGCCCCAGGGGACACCCCTTTTTGATCCCAAAGTTATTACTGAATTTACTGATGCTGGCATATAATGTTGCTCAAACCATATTGTTATTAAAATTAATAATGCAACTATAGAAGAATACTTTTTGGGGAAAAAAATGATGTGATAATATAGACTTGTTTCATTCTAAACTGATCTATTATAATACCCCCATATTCACAAAATTGGCTGACATTCTATATTATATATGAGACCAGACTATAGGGATGAAAACTATACTTAAAATAATTAATTACAATATACTTTGTCTCGTTCAACGCCAGAAACAAAACAGTGTAGAGAATGTAGAAATAGCCAAAAATATTAATGTCATAAAGGTTTTTGAAATATATATATATATATATATATATATATAGACACTGGTTGTGAAAAATTACTGAGAACCATTGGAATTCTGAACAAAATAACAACACTTATCAAAAGCGTGTATACTAAATTGATATGCATTTTGATCAGGGAGGATTGCTCGTTGTAAACTGATAGTTACTGGTGTGTCGTCTTGTAGCCGATGGACAGTGTTCTCAAAGATGGAAGACTTATAATATTCAGATGACATTGTATTACTGGGCATTCTGCCAGTGGGAAACTATCACAAGATGTGTTTTTTAAATGAAATTTTAATTAAAAATAAATTCCTTTCTTTGGCATGCGCAACAGGAACCCGGTACGGTTGAACGAGCAACCCGGATGGTGATCCCAGGATTAGAGCTGATAGCATCCGTGGGATGTCGGGCCTTCAAAGGAAGCAAGAATAGCACCACTGCGACCTCAAGGCATGTCGTAAAGGCGAGGGATGTAGGGCCAGGGAAGCTACCCTAGTAAATAAAAAGGTCGCAGACATCGGATGTGCTGGTTCATTGTAGGCGCATAACTGGCACAACGTACAATCGTTTAGGCTCAAATCACGACAAAATCCACAGAGTGGTTAGTCGTTATGGATCGTTCAAAGAAGTAGAGCTGATCGGAGCTTGTTTAGTGGGCATGTTTGCGTTTATGAAGGCTCCCGCCCACTGTCGCGATGAAGCGTTGGAAACTACACTTTGATCTTATTCAAAAGCAGAGAAGGATCACGGAAATCTCTAGTAAAAAGGTGAATATTTATGCGTTTGTGAAGAGAAACGGAGAGGTGGTGTAATGGGCTCCAAAGGAAAGATGAAAGAGATGCAGTCAAAAGACAACTGGGGAGAAAGTTCAGGTTATACTTTTGACACCCAGTGAAGGATTGACACGGACCAACAAGACAGAGAAGGGGAAAAGGGCGCAAAAAGAACATGTGGTGATTGTACATTTATGAACGAACTACCATGTAGAAACCATTTTACGTTGTAAAGTCAAAAGTAGTTTCTGATAATAATGCTACTTTCAGATGTGGGTAACGGACTATTAACAGTTACTATTTGCAATCATTGTTGTGGTTGATAAACACCGCCAGTGACCACGTGCTGTAAAATTAATGGTTCGCGGCCCAAATTTGGCCAACAATTTCGGTGGTAAGGGACATGATCCTTTACTTGGTCAACGATCTCGGCCATGGGTTAATTTACTGTGGGGCCACAACTGCAGCAGCTTCAGGTCTGCGGGTTTTCCCCAAAACTTAATTTCGTTTATTTTGGTGTGACTACATGTTGCTTCTCAGCTCCCCAGGAGAGGACTCAGACGGTTTTCATCTCTGAAAATGATTTTTGTGAAAACTGTTTTTCCAATTCTCTACAATGTCAGCAGGGGACATTGTAAATTACTTTACACTGGCAGCCGTGTGCTCAATGTACTTGTAATTAGTATTCCCCCGCCATACAGGCAGATTTTCTCCAACTTCAGAGGTACCCCGTTATCGTCCTGAGTAAGACCAGGGACTCGAACAAATGCCGACAGCAGGTTGAACCCGCGCTAGAGGCATCTCGCAGTTGCAGGTCGAGCTACTATCAACTACTCTAGGCAGTCCCCGTTTCCGCCTGCCGGCACTGGGCAGAAGCTGTTTGACTTATTCCTAGTCTAAATACGTGTTGTTGAGTCTGCAGTGTCCGGACGAAGTCGAAATATAATGGCCTGGTCTGTTCTGCTTAGGTCTTTGAGGGAGTCTTTTCCATAATCAATAAAGCAATTTTTGAAGTCGAAGTAAGGCTGGCCTGGAATGGCGAGGGACACTGATGATAAGAGGGAAGCGCCCAACGAAACATTAGTCTTAGGGGCCATGGCTACGCCGAATTCATAACGGAAAAAAGTTTGTTGGTGATGTCAATTCAATTTAAAAGACAAGAATCCATAGTACTTATATTTGAGAGATTATCACCATTCTTGTTAGCGTATAGCTTCGTTAGCTTTTTGGGATGTAGTGTAAATCTAGAATTTTATCAACATTAAGATGGGCAATCTGAAAACTGACACCTTCTTTGTCAGTGCATATCAGTGATTGTTGATTCTTCCAAAAATGCATTGAATCATCAATAATGCCATGAAATGAAAATCTTGGCATATCCTTTTACAGGACTTCGTCATCAGCCACAGTAAACGAGTGATTTTTCTAGGCACCACTTATACGTTCAGTAAATTTGCCAGTCTTTCTGAACGGTGAGGTCTATTGTTACCGTTCGTAAAAATCCACGGGAACAAATTGCTTCAAATTGCCATCCACGGAGTTTGAAACAGGTACTCTTGGGTTGTGGTCGAGCTCACTACCGCTAAGCCACAGACGCCCATCATTGCCATATCATTTAAACCACACACACAAAACAAACGTTCATCATTGAATAACTGGGGGGTGTCAACTTTATTAGTATTACCAGGTTTAGCTTGGCTGAAATCAGATGCATGTGTCCTAAACGTGTAGAAGTCTGCGTTTAGGGGACCACCAAACCAATGTGCAACGTATACACGTTCTTGGCAAAGATCGAACATATCATAAAGAGTGATTAAAGCTGGTCATAAAGAACGAACGCAAAGAAGAAAGACCAGGTTTAGTGGTGGTTGAAATACTATAAAAATACATAAAAATAGTAATTTCAATATCATTATTTCTAACATGACTTTTTGGTTTTCCATACATTAAATAATCTCGACCTTCCTACCAGTTGACCTGTTTCAATTGAAGGTGCGTTTAATCGCAGCCATCGAAATAAGTAAGGCGGTGGTTTAATAGAATACTTTGCATGTTGACAATATCCTGCAACTTTTGAGTAGGCTATGAATGACGTCACTACATTACCTTAGTATGCAGGGCGTGGGAGGAAAATTCATATCTTCACTTAGGAACGCTGGGGTTAAAAATAAATCTAACACCTTTTTTAAATCTGAATTATAAAGCAAACGCCTATTGATTGTGCGAATATGTCCCACTTCACATACTCTTCTTTATCGAACGCCCATAATCGACCACATGTTAACCACTTGTGATATGTGTGTGTCGAGCCTAAGAGCGATTGTACATTGCGCCAGTTATGCGCCTACTACAAGTAGGCCAGCACATCCGATTTCTGCGACGCTTTTATTTACTAGTGTAGCTTCTAGACCTCACCTCAGTCGCCTCTCTACGACATGCCTTCTAGGTAGCAGTGTTCTATTTTTGCTTCCCTTGTGGGCCATGGCAAATCACGGGCGAGAGTTGGGGTCAACTAGTCTCCTCTTAGGAAGGACGAAAAGTGAAAATTCTCATACATTGACTTTCTCCATGACATAAGGGTATGGTAGTTGTTTCTTATTCGTTCGTTCAACATCAGCACATGTTGAACCATTCTTATGGTGATATATGATTTGAACCTTAGAGCTTGAGTTTGTTGTTTCTTCTTCGTTCGCTCTACATCAGCCACTTGTTGAACCATTCTTTGTGGGTGATATATGATTTGAATCTTAGAGCTTGAGTTTGTTGTTTCTTATTCGTTCGTTCGCTCTACATCAGCCACATGTTGAACCATTCTTTGTGGGTGATATATGATTTGAATCTTAGAGCTTGAGTTTGTTGTTTCTTCTTTCGTTCCCTACATCAGCCACTTGTTGAACCATTCTTTGTGGGTGATATATGATTTGAATCTTAGAGCTTGAGTTTGTTGTTCTTATCGTCTGTTCTACTCAGCCACTTGTTGAACCATTCTTTGTGGGTGATATATGATTTGAATCTTAGAGCTTGAGTTTGTTGTTTCTTATTCGTTCGTTCTACATCAGCCACATGTTGAACCATTCTTTGTGGGTGATATATGATTTGAATCTTAGAGCTTGAGTTTGTTGTTTCTTATTCGTTCGTTCTACATCAGCCACATGTTGAACCATTCTTTGTGGGTGATATACGATTTGAATCTTAGAGATTGAGTTTGTTGTTTCTTATTCGTTCGTTCGTTCTACATCAGCCACTTGTTGAACCATTCTTTGTGGGTGATATATGATTTGAATCTTAGAGATTGAGTTTGTTGTTTCTTATTCGTTCGTTCGTTCTACATCAGCCACTTGTTGAACCATTCTTTGTGGGTGATATACGATTTGAATCTTAGAGATTGAGTTTGTTGTTTCTTATTCGTTCGTTCGTTCTACATCAGCCACTTGTTGAACCATTCTTTGTGGGTGATATATGATTTGAATCTTAGAGATTGAGTTTGTTGTTTCTTATTCGTTCGTTCTACATCAGCCACATGTTGAACCATTCTTGTAGGGTGATATATGATTTGAATCTTAGAGATTGAGTTTGTTGTTTCTTATTCGTTCGTTCGTTCTACATCAGCCACTTGTTGAACCACTCTTTGTAGGTGATATACGATTGAACTTAGAGATTGAGTTTGTTGTTTCTTATTCGTTCGTTCCTCCATCAGCCACTTGTTGAATTACTCTTTGTGGGTGATATATGATTTGAATCTTAGAGCTTGAGTTTGTTGTTTCTTATTCGTTCGTTCGTTCTACATCAGCCACATGTTGAACCATTCTTTTATGGTGATATATGATTTGAATCTTAGAGCTTGAGTTTGTTGTGCTAGTTAGTCGCCTATAGGTCAGCACATCCAGTGTCTTTTTCGGATTCGTAGGACAACAAAGCGTATTTAGGAAAAAATACAGACTATGAGAGTCTATTCTTCCAGGCGAGCTGTTGCACTGTTACCCTTTGACCTCATAGTCAATGCTTCAGTCAACACGATTGCGTGTTATTCGGGTCATAAACAGGATACTAATTTTTCACTTTTTTGCTCTTCTTATGAAAGACTAGCCCACCCCAACTCTACTGGACGCAGAGGTTTCGGGCGGACTAACTAGTTGGGTTTTAGAGCGAACACATCATCTTCGTCTTTGTGATATGTTTGATCTTTGCCAAGAACGTGTATACTTTACACATTGGTTTGGTAGGTCCTAAACGCATAGACTTCTACACGTTTAGGACATGTGCATCCGATTTCACTAAACCTCCTTTGTCGCCTCTTGGACATGCGTGCAGGTAACAGTGGTTCTATTCTTTACACCCTAAATTTGGTCCCGGTAACCACTCGGTTGGAGCGAAACATGATACGCATTTAATATATGTGTCTCTGGTCTGGGGAACGATACTTTATCTAACTCATCTTCACGTACTCAGCACGCTCGACGTGTAGCACATTCCGTATGGGATGTTTAACTCTGTGATTGCTTTGTATGTGTCACTTGTGTGTATACATTACTGCAGGTAGTGAGTGACGGATGCGGTGAACGATTGTATAGAAACTGACATTCTACAGGATAGTATCTTGATCATACATCTACATTACACAAATAACAAAAGATTGCATGTAATAGGAATATTTCAGCCTAGCGTATTAACATATTTCGTGTAGTATTCTCTTCCTTTTTTCGCCAATCCTGTTTTGTCTCACAGCGTCAGGATAAGAAGAGATTTCTATAATGGGCTTTTGTGCGCGCTTCATAAACAACAGTGTCTTTCGTCGCCTCAGCTATGTTATCTCTGAGATCCACCTTTGGAGGCCGACCTTTGCTTTGTATCCACTGTATGGGAGTAACATTGCTTTATGAGTCTGTTGGTAATCTGCTTATGGGGCCGAACCATTTAATTTGTTGCTTCTTGATAAAGTTCAGTACTGATGTTGTACCTACTTTTGCCCCTCATGTCTTTATTTCAGGTATCTTCTTGTTACTCCCAGATCTGCGTAAACACTTCATCTCTGTCGTGACTAGTTTTCTTCAATCATTTGATGTCAACGTCCATGTTTGCTATTATAATGTTGGAAGAAAGATTGTGTTGAACTTAACAATGCTCTTTTGTGTTGTGTCTAAGGTGACATGTTTGCATTTTTTTAAATGGTGCCATTTGTCCTATTATTTGCTTTGTTGCATCTATGTTGAGATCATTATTATTATCATCATCATCATCAAATATCTTGACTTGAGAGCAGAACTTGCTACCCTAGCAGTCCTTTCGGAATTTCTGCACTACTTCTCTCATTGGTCTCTGCAGCTCTGCTCAAATTATCAGTTACATTCTGAGTCCATCTTATCCGTGGTCTTCCTCTTGCCGATGCTCCTTCCATAACGTTCTTTCCAACCATCGTGTTTCTTTAAATGTCCCCAAAACTTCAGTTTTTCTTATTTGTAGCATCACCAGTTTTTTGATTTTGAGTTCTTCTGGATAGATCTATTTGTTCTCTCTCTGCCATTGATATATGGAGGCTTTTCAGTAACATTTATATTCAAATGACTCATTGGTGGTTCTAAAACGTCGTATTGCTAGGCTAGATTGGTGTCGTAAGGACTAGGTAGGGCTTGAGTCCCGAAGTTTGTCTATTTGTTTTTCGGCCTTAATACCTGTACCATGTTTATTTGTTGATCATATTCAAAGTACATAGATCTTTATGACATTAGTATCACACTGCAGTGAGATGAAACATCATTGTTCATCTACTGCACCAATACTTTTGTAGTTCTGTAGACATGTTGTGCTAGATGGAAACATCATGGTTAGTCTCTAGGATACTTCCAAAGCAATGACAGTATATCGTAGAATATCATTTTTTAGTGTTCCGCTTACACTCGTCCTGGGTTTTCACTGTGAGTATGTTAGTTTTGAAGTGTCCCAGTTTTCGATATGATGTTTGGAAGAGTTTCACATTTAAATGGTGATTCACCTGTCCACATTTTTGTCACATTTTAATGGCGGTGATCGTGTCCTTTTTTTAATGTTGTTTTTGTTAAAAAAGGCATCGATTGTAGGGGAGGAGGGAAAGGGGGATGCTTCGACTCACACGTTTTTCGATTTTTTGAGGGCCCTTCGATCCTGACGACGTTCTTCGATCTCTTAGACGTTCTTCGATCTTTGACGACGTTTTTTATTCGACGACGTTCTTCGATCTCTTGACGACGTTCTTCGATCTTTTGACGACGTTCTTCATTTTTTGACGACGTTCTTCGATTCTTACGCCTTCGATCTTTTGAGGGTTCTTCGACTTGACGACCTACTTTTGGGATGGGGATATTTTTCGTGGGTCTCGGACTGGGGTTAACCCCTTGCCTTGTGAGTCGAAGGTCGTGGGTTGAACGACCGCCCCGTTCGCCGATGAATTTTTCCAAGACCCCTGGGATTTTGCGGGAGCCGAGTTCGTGCTTTGTGCAATACCCCACAGGTGCCCCTTTTTCGGGAAGGGACCGGGGGGGGGAAACCTGTGCAATGAAGTCAATTTTTCGGCAAACCCCCTTTTAAACTTTTTTTTCTTTTTTGCGTTGTTCTTACGACCAATTTTAATCACTTTTTGGTAGTTTGATTTTCCAAGAACGTGTATGTTACATTGGTTTGGGGCCCCTAAACGCATATATTTCAAAAGTTTAGACAGGGCATCGTTTTCACCCAAACCCTTTAGTCGCCTTTGACATGCGGGCAAAAGGGGTTCTACTTTACACCAAATTTTGGACCCGGAACCACTGGGGTAGAGGATACTAATATTGACGTTGAATAAAATTTGGGAATACCTTGTACAAGTAGAGTTAGATGCGAGGGCAAAGAAAATTTAATTAACCAGCGACCCAAAAGGGAAACCCATCAGTATGAAACCCGGCCCCCCTTCCTTCCCCCAACAGTTTCAAGCCCACGGGTATAATCTTCGAAAATTTTTTGGGGAGACTGAACCCCAAATATTGTCCTGGAGGGGGGAGGGCCCCCCAATAACCAATGAAAAAAACGTTTACGCTTTTTAAAAAATATATTTTAATTGATTTTAAGTATGATTTTGGGAAACACGTTAAAAAATTGTGTTAAAGAGTCCCGGTGGCGTGTTCACTTTTCGCGAAGTCACACACAACCTTTAGTAAAACTCCCCTTTTTGTATTTACATGGTCCCGGGAAATCTTCTTTTACTTGGTATCGTTTGCAATTTATTGTCCCGCCAGCAGTTAATGAGAAATATATAAGAACGTCGTGTTATAACCTGCACTGGGTTTCTTCCAAGAAGTCTTTTTTTCAAACAATAGAGTAGCTTTTTTTCCCAATTGAAACTTCCCCCGGGGTTCCCGGGGGTTCAAGGAGCGAATAATAGTCACAGCACCAAGGTTTGTTGGGGCATGAAAAAGACCTAAAAAGCTACCCTGTTAAAAAAAAAGCATTGAAAATCATATGTGCTGGCCATTGTGGGGCATAATTTAAAACTACTCGTTTTGTTTAGACCCAATAAAACACAAAATTCGATATGGGGATCGAAGAAAAAAGAATTGAAACACCTGTCTGTTTTTGTCCATCCATTTTGGTTTTTTTAAAACTGTCAGTTAAAGATCGTGAAAATTTCTGGAGCCAACACGGGCCCTTTAATTTGTCCAAGTCACTAAAAGATAGAAGCCAAACAAATCAAAAAAAGAAGAATGTAAAACGTGAATAAAAAAATATCTAACTCTCTTCAGAGAAACCCTGACAAATCTGCTCAAAAAATAAAAAGCATTAGATTTTTTTTCATTTTTTTTTATTATTATCATTTATTTGGCCCCTTTTGAAGCAAGACCAAATGTGACACAATTATCTTTATGAGCCTGTAATTGTTGGGGCCCACATACGTTTTGCTGTTCTCTATTAATTAATGACCCAAAGTAAATAAAAAGCCAACCCCTTTCTTCGGGATCAATTTGCTATACTACTACCCCGATGTATAAAAACGGGGCATTGGTCTACGGCCCCCATAATTTGTCTTGGGGTTGTTTCTGTGGGATTTCCATTCCACCTGCTCGGGGATGGGACAGTCTTGCAGGATGTGCCTGGGACGTTTTGGTTTCTCCACAGGTGCAGGCAGGTGTCCCAGACCCCCTTTCTGTGGAGGGGGCTGAGACTGTAGTGTCCCCT
Organism: Arion vulgaris; assembly: GCA_020796225.1. Taxonomy (NCBI): domain Eukaryota; kingdom Metazoa; phylum Mollusca; class Gastropoda; order Stylommatophora; family Arionidae; genus Arion; species Arion vulgaris. The sequence goes on from JADZMA010000106.1 coordinate 52,765, forward strand.
GAGGACTGTGGTCTGTGCTTTCTGTTTAGTGTATTTATACGTCATCCCGGGGGTTTTATCCTCCTTTTTTTTTTCCCCTATCAACAATTGACATCCTTCCTTTTTAATAAAGGGGTATAGCATCATACTATAGCTTATCAACACAAGATGGTTGGGGGCCTTTCCCGCCTCACACATGGGGAAAAGGGAAATTTTCCCCCCTTTAAATTGATTTCAAGGGGGAAGCCTACCCCCTGCACACTAGACCCTAGAAATGTAAAGGACTACATTTTGTACCTTAGTCTGTCCATAGTGTATGGAGGACTCTTCTGTAACACTTATATTCAACAACACTGTCATATAATTATACATAAAATATCAGGACAAAAATTTATTCTTATCCATTGTCAGATTGACCAAAAGAAATTTTTAGAAGGTCAAGGTCCTTTTTGACCTTCTATTCCAAAGTGCGACATATTTCCAAGGCAGTTCACGGTCATGAGTCTTCTAAGATGCCTTAGAGAATCTTGAGGTGAGTTCGAAGCACTTGTATTTGTTAACTGAAATAAAACATTTTTATGTATTGTGTTGTTATTTTGTTTTTGTTTTTTTATTTTATGTTCTTGTTTTGTCATGTTTATCGCCATGTTTTGTCACCAGGAAAAATTTCAAATCTTCTCAGTGTCATACAGCAGCATCGAAGACTAGCTGAAACCCCTTTCCCCCTTTGCAACTGATAGGTCAGCACCAGATGTTATATCAATTTACACATGTCCATTTCCCATGCAAAAGTGATAGAAAAAGCACCATGAAGGTAGATCAAATTGCTAACAACGCCCCCGTATTTGGGATTCCTGATTTTTTAAATATTTTTGCTGACAAATATTTTTGACAAACAGACTGATTTTCGCCTTTTTTATTTTTTATTGTTTATCTTTTGATGATAACCAAAATCATCAGGTTTGTTTCTGTACGGATTTCTTCGAAAAGAAAATTTTAAATTTTGCTACTAGATTTCCTGTCACTGGACATAAATCTCAGGAAAATGCCAGGACGCCCGTTCCCCCATTCCATCCAGCGAAAGTAATTTCAGGTCAGCTCGCCTTTTTATTCAGTAGGAAACTGTTTGACTAATAACATTTTTTTAGAAAGGGCCCCTTTGGGAAGCGATGGTTGGGGTGTCGCCCCCTGCCACATACTATTTACTTTTTTTTCAATGCCAAGGAGATTTATAAAGGGTTTTAGAGAATAGGTTGTAGCTTTTTTCTGATTGAAGAAACCGTTTTAACCTCAGCTGAAGGGCCTGTGATAGAGGGGGGCAAAGAGTACATCATGACGAGGGACAAAGGGGGGCCTAAAATTTAAAGTAGTTTTTCCATTTCCATAGTGTCCACTGTAATATACTGTATGTCCCCAACCCCCTATGTGCCCCGTCAAGGCACCCTCATCACAGGCCCTTTGGCTGGGGTTAAAACTGGTCAATTTTCTATTCATTCTTTTCTTTGCTACACAGGGGACCCTTTACACATTCAGTGTACCGGGGAACAGTGTGGATGGTGTGTCTAGTGCAGAGAAAATTAAACTTGTTTCTACTGTGGATAGGGGGGGGAAAGACATATTCATCAAAAAATTCTGCACAAAAGGGGTTTTAAAACATGCCATTTGGGAAATTGAAAAAAAAAGATGAAATTCCAAAAGTTTTTGGGGAAAGATACTGCAAGAATATTCATAAGATTGAAACATAAACCAAGCATGAATGTCATGGGTGGCCCAAAACTGAAAGAACATAGGGTTTTGTTTTGGGTTATGACAGAAGGGGGAAAAAGGATCCAAAGGTTTTGGGATGGAAATTCCTTTTACATCAGTTCTTGAAAAAAAATTTCAATATTTGGACAATATGACATCAGACACGAACAAAGCTTGTAAATTGTAGCGCCTGTACTTAAGCTAGTGATAATCCAACCCAAGGGGGCTCTCTCTGATCCCCATTTAGACTTATACCAGATTTTTCATGAATTTGCTGTTGTTTTTAGGGGGCTCCCCCCCCATACACTTTCATTTAAAATTATTTTCTGGCCAGGTTTTTTTTCTCCGGGGAGTCTTGCAAAGGGGCTTTTCCATCATGTCCCCCTCGGGGCCGGGTTTGTGCCAATTAAAATTTGGTAATGTGCCCCCGTCTGTTAGGGGGGAGGGGCGGAATATAACAAAATTGTTTTCTACGGGAAGACCAAGTACCCATTTGGCAGGGGGTGGTTTAAAAATTTTTTTATTTAACCATCCCGGGTTTTTTCCTCCTTAAACTGATTTGAAACTGCGGGGTTTTCCTCCTGATCGCCAACACCTTTCCCTTTGTTTCCCTTATATTGCAGGTGATGGGGGTCCACTTATGACGGCGTTGAATAGTTTTAAAATCCGGATCATTTTAAAATCAATTTTTTGCTGGGGAGCTTTTTTTTGGCCGGGTGGCAGACAGAGCGTTGGGGAATAAAAACTTTTTTTGTACAGGTTCAAATCGGCAAAGGTTTTTAAAAAGGGGGCCCCATGGATTTTTTTCCAAAGTAAAAAAAGACCCCACCCTTAGAAAAAAATGGCAAAATACGAACTTTTAAATGGTTCTGAAAAACGATACTCATTTTCTGTTGTTTTACATCTCGTAAAGGTATCCCCAAAGTTCAAATAAAGATAAAGGGGGAATATGTTGATATGGGTTTTGCATCCTGGGGGGGAAATACGGATTTTTTGTTAGTGTGAGGATAAATTTGCCCAAAAAATGGAGTATAAATGACAATTGGTTTCATTTTTGAGGATGGGGGTTAAATAATTTTTGCCCCCCAAGGACTGTGAGCCTTTACTTTGATCATTAATATGTTAACATTTCTTTTTTGGAATGCCAGGGGCAATAATCTTTTGCAGTTTGTTTTCTTCAAAATGTTTAGTGTTCTGAATTTATTGGGTCCTATATGAGAATGTTAGAATTATTGTTAGGGATTTTTTCCAAAAAAATAGAAAACTAAAGACTAAAAGGGGCAAAAATGACTTTTTTTTTTGTGTTTGAATGTGACAATACTTCTCTGGGCATTTTGCCTTTTTTTTTAAAACATTAACTTTTTCCAGCTTTTTCTGAAGACTCCCACACAAAATTGTGAATGATTTATCCCCCCATTAAGTTTTTCCCTTTAAAAGTCTTTTTAGTTTTATTTACTTTTTACTATACTACTTTTTTTAAACTTGTTATTCAATAGGGTTTTCCCGTTTTCTTAAAATTAGTATATAATAAGAAAATATATGTTTTTTATTGACAGTAGTGTTGATTTTTTTATTGCTTTTTTTTCCCCCTTTAAAAAATGTTAAAAAAAAATTGAAAAAAAATTGATGGAAAGAGGAAATTTTTTTTTTTTCAAACCTTTCTAGAAAAATTTCTTTTTTTTTTATTTGGGGAAAAAAATGGAGTCGGTCTCAAATTTTTTTTTTTAAACCTACTATTTTGTAGTTCAGTTCGTGTATTTCTTCAAAAGATGTTTCATGGGGCCATTTTTTTGTATATCATTTTTAGGACGCCTTGAAGTATGTCCGGGAGTTTTGGGGCATGTCCATATGTAAAATAGTTATTTCAATTTTTAACAGACATGGACGGGGACAAGGGCATGTTCAGAGGGAAGAATAACATGTCGCTATTCTAATCTGGATTTTGTAGTCAAAAGGCATTTTATTGAATATTTTTTTGTTTCTCGAAAACAACACAACCCAAAATCACATAGGGAAAAGAAATGCCTAGAAGGATTGAAAAAAGATAGACCAAAAATGAGGGCACGAAGCAAGGGGATAAAAATGCAAAATGCTTTAAAGACAACAATCAGTGGGAAATGGAATACAACCAACCACCAATAACAGCACACACTAAAAGAAACGTTACTAGACCCAAAGGAAGACCAAGAAAGATGGTAGATAATATCAAGGCGTATCTGGCCCTAGAATGCAACTTAAAGCTGCTACCCCTGCGCTTAACGGCAAGAGTGGACAACCAGTTCCATCATCCACCTGGGGACAGACAAGACTTTAAAAATTTAAGAAAAGTTTTTATTTGTTGCTTTCCACTTATGCTGTAGATCAGGGATGAGACGAGAAGAAAATACAAAATAAATCTACCAAAATCACACTACACCTTCATCCAAATCACTACCTGTAGTCGTGTAAGGCTTCCCTTTTGTACCATCCAGTGGGTGTTGGTGTTTGCTTTACATGACTTAGGATACAGACCATACTGTATTATTCTCAATGCCACTTTGTTGTTGAGGAGGGTTTATATGTGACTCCAACTTAGCTTCTTGTTCATGTGAAACAATTGATTAATTTTCAAGCAACTAGGCTCTTCTTGTTTAGTTAAGTGCCAGTCATATCCTTCCTTCCTTTTGTTCTCTTGAAATATTGTCTATATATTCATGTTGTCTTTTGTATAAACTCACTGTCTTTTGAGCCACATAGAGGTCTGGTAGTTTTCTGTTGAGTGTTGTCTAGGTAGTGAGTTGCCTGTATCATATTGGGGCAATCTTGAAGTATATGCTTTACAGTCTGATGTCCGGGTACATGGTTTGACCAATTTTAAATTTTGTATACATGTGACTGTAGAGTTGATTGTGTCCTGTTCTCAGGTGCAGAATAAACTTGGGCAAATCTGCTCATATTATAGTAGTTGTTTGAAGCAGTATTTGTGGTGTCAAAAACATATATTTATATATAATTTATTCACCCTTACTGATCAACCCCTATATCCTCTTCATGTGAGTTGACACTAATGCATTTACAAGTGATCTTATTGTTTTCAGTCCGTTGCCTTTTTGTCATCCCATGTCAACACTTTTCATTTCCTTTACACTGCCCTTCAAAAATCTGTATGGTCTTGCCATCTCTTCCTTTCGTATGACTTATTTGACTAATTCTCTAAACTTCTAAGGTAGCATAGTGACAAGAGTTGTTTGCCACTTTCCCAGTCTCTGTTTTCTGTATGTTTTCCCAGGATAGCCCAGATCCTTCAGTTCCTCAAGAAAATCTCGGTCTGTTTAGGACATACCCTTTTCCCATTTCCCTTGCTGGTTCACTCAATGCTTGTCTGTGACACTTGACTGTTTTTTCCCCCACACTTTAATATATACATGTAAAACACATGAAAGAAAACATGGTGCAGAGATCCTTTTAAAATGTTTTCACTCCTGATTCTTATATGAACACACAGTTGCAATAGTTTATAAAATTTAAGTTCTTCTCGCCTTCAATTTCCACCTCTAATAATATAATAAAAGAACATCTGGTTAGTAGGAAGGACACTAATACAAAAATATTTGTACCCTTTTTCAGACCTTAGGTCATGTCTTTTTTCTTTGAATGCTCCACACGCCCACTTGTTAACAACGTTTGGAGATTTTTTGTTCTGGTCTAAGAATGATTTACGTTGGCCAGTTATGCTCCTACAAGAGAGCACTCTGATTTCTCTATGCTTTTATTTTGGGGTAGTTTCACTAGGTCCTACATCAGTCACCTCTTACGACATGCCTTGTAGGTTGCAGTGGTACTATTCTATGTTCTCTTTGGGCCCGGTACAACATGGGGAGACTTTAGGTTATGAGTGACTTCACATTTTATACCCTAGTGTGCAGGAAGAGAAGGCCAATTTCTTTTTCCTCATCAATAGCTTTTTCCTGGCAGAACTTTCAACCAACAGTCCTCCGGAATTTGTCTCTCATAGGCCAGATGTCCTGCCTCTGCAGCCGCTGTTCAAACCCTCAGTTGCATTCTGAATTCATCTTTCTGTGGTCTTCCTCTTTTTCTTTGCTGGTATGCCTGCTTCCCTAATGGTCTTCTCCAGCCATTCATGTTTTTTTATCTGTCCAAAATATTTTAATTTTCTCTTCTTATTTGTAGCATCAACCAGTTTTCTTTGATTTTAGTCTTTTCTGAATAGATCTTTTGTTCTCTCTGTCCATGATATACTTTCTTTCCTCACATGGGGGAAATTAATGTGGAATTGAACCCACAACCTCTTGTATTTGAATCGAAGGCAAAACTTACGATTACGGTAAATTTTTCCCACTGTCGTGAACGACAAATATACAATAATTCAAAGGTGATGGGTTTGAAGGCTAGCAACTACAGCTTTGCCCCATTTACTTTGGACTTAAAAAAACCCCCCAAACATCTTGACAGTACTAACATGATATGCTGTATATCTAATGTGATAATCTCTGTTTTCTCTTTGTGTTCATAGACTTTTATCCAGAACCATCCAGAATGTGTGGTCTTTGGGTCATATGGACAGAATTGCTGTGTCCTGAACAGATACACTCAGTATCAGCGGTATCAACATGTCAAGCTATAAAAGGTATGTGCAGGCATCCATATTGATATATTGTTCTTTTACTACATACTGATTTTATTGTATATATATTTTTGTTTCTGTTTGTTCACTTAGGGATATCAGCTTGAATATTTTTTTTAAGAGTCAGGTTAAGAGATCTACAAAAGGACTTGTCCTCCAATGGCACTATGACTGCAATCTGTGCCACTCATATGCTGTATATCTTTGTAAAAAATATTCGGAGTCAATTTGTCAGTGCCACAGTCAACTGTTCAGAAATTCTATGTTTAGCTTGTGAAAAGATTTTAGCCAGGATGTAACTGATAGTTGGACATGACGGGACAGGCGGACATCTGCCTATAGGAGAGAAATTCTGATGGACTGGTGGGGGGGGCAAAGATCTGCCCAGGACAAGCTATTTGATGATGATGGGAAAAGATAGATCTCAGTCTGTTGTGATTTTGGAAGTGTGGATCTGCCGGAGTGCTATGACATCAGTTCATTAACCAATGTTGATTGTCCATGTTTCTGTACCATAAAGATAATGAATAATATATCAAATATATGATGACTCTCGTGTTTAATTGACAACTAGTTTGAATGTGAATAATATATTCTTGTTGTTGAATGTGGTTTGAATAATTCTCTCTTGATTAGAAATGATTAAAATTACTTTTTAGATTACTTGAACTTCCTAGATAACGCTGCCATGATTCCTGCTTTTGTTGAGTTGAATTCTCAATTTTCTATGAAAACAAGGAAAAGAGCCAGAGCTGGGTGACATTTCCTCTTGGTAAATACTTGTTGTTCATTATTGTTTGCACATGTTATGTGTTACATGAGATTGTAAGATTAATATTTCATATTTGGACCAAAAAGACATTACAATAATTTCAAATTTGTGAATTCATGTTTGCTTTTATATCCTTTTTTTTATAGGACTTAAAATGATCAATAAAGAATGTTGAACATACAATGCAAAGAAAGACCAAAAATGTAAGGTATTGTCGGGACAGACAAATTAAACATATCCTGACCAAAATTTTGGGATGCTGTCCTACATGTTTAGAACCCTTATGAATCGAGATGCAACATATTTCATCTTGGCAAAGCCAGTCATATACAAAGGGGGATTAAAACTAGTTGATAAAGAACAAACACAAACAAGATTTGTATTTATAATGGGTAGATTGCAGATAAAATATGCATCAAAGATAATATGAAATGTAGTTTTATAAAGTCATCATCAAGTAGTTGTCCTGAGAAGAACTTCACCCTAACAGTCCTTCAAAATTTATCTCCCCACAGACCAGATGTCCTGCATCTAAAAGAGTCGTGCTTTAAATCATTAGTTAATATTTTTTAAAGTACAGCAGATTAAATTGTTGGTTTTAACCAAAAAGCCTTCAAAAAGTATTCATTATATAAGTAGGGCAAAACATGATGGCACTAGAAAAACACATTACAAAAAATAATGAGGGAAGAAATGTGGTAATTTTTAAGAACATTTTTCAGCAAACATGGTGACATTTGTCTAGTATGCAAAGATTACAAGGGTTTATTAATAAAAAATAAAAGTAAAATTTCCGTTCTCATACCACACAATTTATTGAAACACTGTGTGTTGCCTGGTCCACAATGGAAGAAAGAATAGCAACACTCGACTACAAGCATGTTGTACGAGGCAACCCAAAGGGAGGGTCAGCTGGGACTGGCTATCAACCGGTAGAAAACTTCAACCTACAAAATTCAACCCCAAATTTAACAGTCTAACTTAGCATCGAGGTTGAGGGGCCCATACCCATGGGGTTTCTTCTTCTTTCGATCTTTCTGGCATTTTATCATTCTATTGTGATATATAAACAGCCAAACATCAAAAATAATGTACGTTACCCCTATTTGAGCAAAAAGTGCTTATCCTGGGTGGTTTTGATTTAGCCAGATTTGGTGCGGTAAAGTTTGCCAGCCTTTGGTTGTTCCTATCCAAAACCCAAAGGCAGCGGTTGCCATTTTCTTTGGGGCAGCACCTTAAAAGGGCCCTGCCCCCCCGGCTTAGAGGCCATCTGCCCAGCAAACCGGTTCGCTTTAATGAACACCTTGGTTTGCCGCCTGTCTCAGGTTTGTTTGGGTTTGCCCCTACCTTTTGATTGTCCTCAATCAAACTACAAGGCATCAGTAGTTCCTCATGAGCGGAAACGCGCACGGCTTTACCTCTGCTGGGCTTTCCAGTTGTTCGGGACATTGGGGATGCACACCCTCTGCCTGTCGGCTTGCCCTGTTGCCCCTGGTTTTGCCCTGCGGGCTTTCCAGTTGTTCTGCCTGTGGGTGGGACGCACCTCTTGCCTGCCAGGCTCGCCGCAGTGCTTGCCTCGCTCGCGCTTGCCGTGCCTGCCCTCATGGGGCCCCACTATGGCTTTGCATGCTCGTCTGCCCGGGTGCCTACCCTCACCATTTCCCAACCCACTGGGGTGTCTGACTTGAGGTGGCAAAAACCCACCCTTATGATGCCAATGCAACTAACTCGACTCGCATACTCATCGGCTCTAGAGTTCTAGCTAAAGAGAGCATGCAGCTCAATTTTCCACGCAATTGGGGTTTAAAAAACACAAGAGAGAGAGAGTATATTGAAGAATATGATATATTTTGCATGTAAATTTTGTGGATCAGTTAGTAATATCTTTCTGTCTTCTTTTTTTTCTTATTCAGAAATGGCATGCTTCGCCAAGAGTGTTGACAAAGCTCAACCATAGCTCCAGCAAAACCTAGAGATCCCCGGGAAAATATTACACGTGACTTGGTTGGATTCAAACCTTACAACTTTTGGGAACGTTAGACAAATGTCTTAACCACTTGCCAAAGCCCCTCCTACAAGAGATGCACTCATCATAAAGAGCACAACATCCCATTACCAATGGAATATTGTCAAAGGATACAAATTTGTGAAATGGATTACAAATAGAATTTTAGTCACCTTTATCTCAACTTTACAGTGTACATCATATACCCGTGGCATGATGTTCGATCTGATTGGTAGTGGGGAAGGCCCAGTGCTGAATCACGTCCGATATTTGTAGTCAACTGTATTTTTTTATTAGTTTACTGCACATTTGAGAATTTTCTGATTACTACTTAATAGTTACATTAAACATAATTTTCAGGGAAAGTTTTTCCAATAATCTATGATTGGATTAGAAGTAAAGGTAACTAAAGATATATGTCACAAATCATGCATTGATTTCTAACAAAACCATATACACTATGACATACCACCCATAGAAACACAATGCTGATTAAACCCATTCTATTGAGTATGCAAACCTACTGGCCTATGGATCTTCATTTGCCCATCAGGTATTGAGTATAGAAAAAAGAGTTTCTTACATTCCTTATTTCTACATATTTAAAAATTGAATAAAAAATATCATTCAAATATTTTATTTCTATTTGTTTCTTCTTTTTTTTCCGTTTTCCATTTAAGAGCCCAGAGAAATAACAAAACTGGGTTGCCATACAAAACGCGGGCTCACAAATTGGTTTCAGTAACATCAAGAGTACAGCAAGGATGTGTTTATCACCTTCCTTTATTATATACATGGATAGTATCACCAAAATAGATGAAACATCACTCAACAGACCAAAAAATGAACTGCTCTTTGCTGACTTTAAAGTTTATTTCATAATAATATTGAACAGCTTCAAGAACAAAATAAACTTACTTTAACAATAGCTGCCTCAAATACAACATGAAGATCAACATTCAAAAGACAAGAAGTCATGACTATAAGCAGAGAACATAAAGATATCAACATACAAATAAATGACCAAACGCTAAAGCAGGTGAGAGAATTCAAATACCTGGAAGTATCTTCACATCTGATAGTAGACTGAACAGAGAGATTGAACTAGAATCAGCAAGCAACAACATTACATACCAAGCGTACCCAATTTTGAAATACCCAGCTATTCCAGTAGTGACTAAAAGACAGATTATAAATTCAATCTTTATACTAACACTGTGCTACCAGAGCCAAACATGGGCACTGACAAAAGAACAAGAAAGGAAATTACGGTATGTCTACAATTTCACCCTACAAAAACTGGGTCATTCTAAATATAGACTGTTTGTGAGCATTGTTCTAAATATAGCACAGAGGTTCCATTATTTATGTTATTGACGAAATCCCGCCATTCTCTGAGTGAGTGAGTTTATGATGGTTGGACTAAATCCAGAAATTTAGACCCTTCGTAGCTATTATTGCTGATACCATAAGTTTCTGGCCCCCACAGTAACACTCCTAGTCCCATCCTGCCTCCTTCCACCTCACATTCCCATACAGTCCTTTTCAGGGCTCCCAATTCAATTAAAACACTGCTTATTTACATACAAAATACACAATAAACACCACATCCGTGACCTTGAACCCGGTTCTCCTCCACGTGCACAAACACTGATGGCGGACTGACGTCACTGAACTTAGGTCAGCGAGGTTTCCTTTTCCTCGTGTGAAATTGTAGACAAGTACCAAAATTACACATGCGAAATGAGATGCCTAGAAAGTAAATAAAACAAGAAGAGACCATATAAGAAATGAGGAAATTAGAAGAACAGTCGAACAACACTCTGCATTAGATTTATTGAAAAACAGAGACTCAAATGGTTTGGCCACTTAGTCAGAATGAACCCGAATACACCAATTGCAAGAGGTACAACCTGAAAATGGAATCATCAAGAGGAGAGTCAGACCAAGAAAAGATGGGTTGATGGAGTTACAGACATCTTAAACTCCACAATACCACACCATATCAGCGACCGAGCATGCGCTATCTCGAAACCGATCATCAGTTAAACCTGCTCCCACGCACAAAAGCAGTAGGATAAAAGAAGAAAGCTATTAGATTACTATATTATTGGGGACTGCCTAGAGTAGTTGATAGTAGCTCGCCTGCTGTGAGAGACTCATAGCTCGGGTTCGAACCTACTGTCCGGCATTTGTTCGAGTCCCTGGTCTTACTCAGGACGATAACGTTAGTACCTCTGAAGTCGGAGAAAATCTGCCTGTATGGCGAGGGAATACTAATCACGAGTACATTGAGCACACGGCTGCCAGTGTAAAGTAATTTACAATGTCGCTGCTGCCATTGTAAGAAATTGGAAAACGGATTTCACTGAAAAATCAGTTTCAGAGATGAAACTTCGTCTGAGTTGAAAGGGACGAAAGAAAAACTATATTATTGTTCATTATTGTAGTACACATCTGTTTTCTGATTATCTCCATGTGTCTATTTCCATCTCAGTGTGTCTGTTTCTGTTTAACTATAAGTATTGGCTAGATAAGTTCCTGTGTTATATCACATAACTTTATTTCTTGTAGATATGAATTTTTAAAAATTATAAATTGTTTTGTTCATTTTATTTTAGATGTCAATCATCTTCAGTGAGGAGTTCCTGAAGGATATAGATCCACCATGTGTTAATCTTTATTAATCAAGATGGATCTTGTACAAGATTTTGGTGGTTGGTTGCAAGCAATTCATCATTCAGAGACCTTCATTGAAGAACTTGTACCCAGGCAGTGAGTAGAACTATTTCTTTTAGATGTAGGAATCTAGTAACTTTCTAGATACCATTCTTGACTCACACTATATTAACATACTCTGTTCACTTTCTATGGGAAACAATTGAGTCACAAAACTACACTCATGCATGTTCTGGGTGATTCTGCGTATTGTCCAAAAGGTGGAGGCTGGTTCGTGCGCATGCAATGGACTGAATCACAACTAAGCGCAACAATTAGCAGTATTGCACTTATCTTTGTTCCAGGGAAATGGGTGTTTTGGCAATGAGAGAACAGACATATCAGCCAATGGATAGAGCTGACATTTTGAACACACTTATAGAGTATGACAGCAAAGAAGATTTTCATTTAAACCAATCCACGCCAACTACTAGATTGCAAGATCTGTGATTGAGGATTAGAGGGCCCAGAAAAGAACAGACAACAGGTATAAGAGTGGGCTTACCAATCAAAATCAAATTGGTAAAACAGTCGTTGGATGCTGTTGGAGATATTGTAAAGAGATCGGAACCCCTATGGACATGCCCGCGCAATGAAGATAAAATGAAACTGTATATCACTTGCTTAGTTCCTAGTTTTAGTAAAGGGGTAGCCTAGTCAGCTAACTTTTATGAAGATGGTAACCGTTGATTTAGGACAGAGCTGATTTTTAGGAAGGTCAGCATTTTTGGAGACAATTGGATGTTAGGAAGTGTATGAGCAAGGAGAGGATGTAGGGCAAAATCTAGATTTTGGAAGTGTAGTTTGTCATTTTTCATTGATATTTAACTACAGTTGACTGACAATCAACATGAGCAAAAATAACAATCACCCAAGCCACCAGGACAGCGCAAAAAAAAACCAGAAAATCACAACACTGCCAACAACCCGGTAAGTGTGACAAAAAGAAGAAGAAAGAAGACTGACAATCATTCTGGTTATTTTCATTGTTTTTAACCCACAGTTGATATCACACATTTATATTTTAATTGATGTTTAACTACAGTTATGCTCTGCTTGATATTTTCAGACTATCCAACCATATTTTTTGATACTCAAGAGTATCTAAGGCAGACTGGGACCATCCTTTAAATGCAGTAAGTAAATATTTTTTTCAAGTGCAATGTCTTATCTCTTAACTGATTCAGTCCCAGGTTTTTTCACTCTGACGGAATTTATTTTTAGCTTCAAAATATTGACACATACTTTAGTTAAATTAAAATATTGTTTCTAAATATGATTTAAAGTTGAACTTATTATATATCAAATTAAAGATAAATGATTGTACTTTCTAAAATATTTATTGTATGCGGAAAATATAATGTTGTGTTGACTGTGCATGACAAAAAATTAGCATGTAATAAAAAATTAATTGAAATTGTGAGAAAAAAATCCAACTTCCCAAGGGCCTTGAGGAACAATATGGTGAATAAGTCAGTGTAACTGCTCTCTTTATATAAGTAATCCATTTATGAATACACAAAATTAAAAAAAATATTGACGGAATATATGGTTTACTAACTGTTCTGAAATTAGCAACAAAATCTGAACCTGACTGGGGCAACGCCTCCGCAGCTGGTTGGGAAACACTACTAGTATTATTTAAATTATTAATAATCGACGAATTTAAATCACAAACTTCTGTGTCATCAGAATCAGAAGCTTCACTATCTTCACTATCAGTATTCTTTCTTCATGAACCAATTCTCGCGCTTCTAGCTGTAAAGGGCAGAACGAGCTGATAATAAACCATTTCTAGATTCTAATTGTTAGACATTATTTTTAATCACAGGGTAATTGAAACGAAAATTAAATTTGGGTTTCACTTCTGATTCTAGTAAAAACAGATGTTGTGATTTGTTATCATAGTACTTCCTTTCTACTTAGTTGGGTTGATATAAAATTTCATCGGAGTGAAATTAAAAAAAACTCAACGCAATAGTAGCCTTTTTAAAAGACGTTGGGGACACGTAGATAAAAAATATGTGCACTATAGTGTTCCATGGGACCGAATCGTTGGGACACAATAGACACTAATGAGTCAGTACCAAAAAAACACACTGGCAAAGCCCTTTGTTCTCTTCCCCATAGGTGTTCTAAAAACAGACTTGTCTAGTTAATAACAAAAGGATTGACATTATTTCTAAAGGTTTTGATAACTTCTGTTGAAATTTTCTGCTGTGGAAACCTGTTGGAGACCAGGAGATGCCCTCCTAGTAGAAAAGTATCAACTCATTCATCTTCAACATGTCTAAAGGGTTGAAAGTAAAGATAAGTTCCCTCCAGAGTTGACTATCCAGCTTGTGACATTGCACCTCCACTACATTGAATCACAGCCCTCTGGAATTTGAAAAAAACTACACCGCCCAGAAGAACTATCTGGAGTCAAAGTACAAACTCAAATTGGCTCAGGGGAAAAAAAGAGCATAACTTATACTCTTTCAGGAATCATCACAACAACCGCCTTTGTGTTTCCGGGCTGTAAGGAAGCAAAGAATAATAACACTGGGACCACAAGGCATGTTGTAAGAGGTGACTAAGGTGGGGGACCTGGGGAAACTACCTAGTAAATAAAGCACGAGAAATTGGGTGTGCTGGCCTACTGTGGGCACATAACTGGCACAGTGTCATGCTCTTGATCATATACAAAGAGCGGTTTAAGGGGACTCTGGGCTTGAAACTTTTTCGGTTTGGTATTAAAGTAGAATTTGTATAAAATTTTAAAAATTATGACTTAGAATAGAGAAAAAATTATAAAAAAACAACGATAATATGGAAACAATAAAATGGGCCAAGCCAATTAAACTCCGCTGAAGTTAATGAATAAATGTTTGTTTTACTTAAGGAGCAATTGTAATATCTAACAAAACACATTATTTTAGGATATATTAAATATTACATTTTTTATGAATTTTTGTGTAAACACACCCCCCAAAACAGCTTTTTTGACCAAATTTTGAGGAATTTTACCAAAATTTATAAAAATTAAATATTTAATATATCCTAAAAGAATGTAATATTTAGATATTACAATTGCACTTAGAGGAAACAGAATCATTACATTCATTAGATTCAAGCTTAGGATTTGAAAATTTGTGCATGGCTATTTTTTGTCTCATGGAAAAACTTTGACATTTTTTTTACTAATTTTTTCTACTATTTAAGTCATACTTTTTTCAAAAATGCTTATCAAATTTTATATTAATTGAAAAAAACGAAAATAGATTCTGATTTTCAAGACCCGAATCCCCCTTAACATGTAGTCTATGGAGAGTTCAAGGAGTAGGGAAAACATCTGTTTTATGCAGCTGACATTCAGTAGTTAACACCCTGATTGATTCTCTAATACACTGAATACTGTTTATTTACCTGCAGGTTTACTATGCCACACTGCAGGATCAACCCACAAAGCCTGACTGGGTGTACCTGACCAACTGGACAAAGTATGGGGAAACTATGGAGTTGGATTTGTTTGGGTTGATGCATCATTTACATGAGACCAGCCAATATGGCATTATTGATATAAACTTTCCAGGTTAATACTTTTTTTTGTGTTGTATATTAAAAATTATCCACTAAACAAAGGAATAAATCATGAACCATTACACAAGAATTAAATAAAGAATTGAATCCTTTGTCCGTGGGAGTCGGGGCATGGGAAACAAAGAATAGTAAGTGCGACTAAAGGCATTGCCGTAAGCGGCAACTGATGTAGGGGCAGGAAGCTACCTTTGTAATAAAAACGCCCCAGAAATCGGACGGTCCTACTTGTGGGCGATAACTGGCACAGCGCGATTGCTCAAAGGGTCAGATCACATACAAACCCTACAGAGTGGTTAACAATGGTTTGATATGGATGCTCAAGAAGAAGAATCTTTTAAAACAAAGTGCTTATAGAACAATTCTTATTAGAGTATCCTGGACATAGTTAGTTAGTTTGTTCCCTTTGCCAAAGGAGGCACATAGGGAGAGGTTTTAGATCTCCATGTGATGCGGTTCGTTGAGGTTGAGATTTGATGGTTTTACATCCCAATAGTTTACTTTCTGTTGGATGGTTTTTCTAAGAGTAGTCTTAGGTCTTCCACGTTTCTTTTCCCAACTGGTGACCACATAAGACTTTCATTTAGCTCTTTCGCTCTGATCTAAGAACATGACCTAAATATTTCCACCTTCCTTTCCTTATAATATTTGATACAGGTTGTTGGTGTGTTCTATCTCTCACTGTGTTGTTAGAAACGAAATCACTCCATTTTACTTTTTAATAATTTTCGGAGACATTTATTCTAAAGTTTTCAATTTCTTTTCAATTTTCTTTGTTGATATCCAACTTTTAAAGTAGGTCAGTACAGGAATCACACATGACCTAAACAATTTAACTTTTTGTATATACTAAGGTCTTGAGATTTAGATATTTGTTAATTAGTTAATTTAATCCTTTACATAGCATGGAAAAATATAGACATCGGAAAATTCATAATAGGCTAATGGAAAAAGTTCACCCCTCATGTGCAATTAGTTCTTTTTTTTAAATGACCGTATACAATATTTCCATTATATCTCATGTTATACAAACAGAATCTTTTTTTTATTTTTATAAAAAATATTTTTGGATCTACTACACCAAAAAATGGACACAACTGAAAATTCACTGTGTTCTAGATGAATTTTCTTCTTCTGCATTCTCACTAGATTATTTGTTCTTAAAGGCACAATTCCCCCAA